>PVKZ01002907.1:0-176317 GCA_004027375.1 Macroglossus sobrinus | reverse complement strand
CTGCATGGGGGGCCGCTTCCCCGTAACCTCTAAGCCGGCCTCTAGAGCAGGCTACTGGTATTGCTGCCCAACTGGCCCTGTCCCCCAGAGTTAAGGAGGAAATGAGGGCTGCAGAAGGAACCTGGACGCTGCTGCACACGTCCGCGGCGGGGGCAACAAGCCTCAGAGAGAAAGGGAGGCACACCGGCCAGATTCTGCAGGGTGCGGCTCCCACGGCTGTCCCGCTCTCAGCAGCTGCGTGGTGGGCCACCCGAGGCCAGTGAGTCACCAACCAGAGCCACAAGCCGAGCCTAATTTGGAGGGATGGTTCCCCAAACATGTTTTCATGGACTCAGACACTGAGCAGGATGCCTGAGAAATCACTGCCATCAACACAGGTCCGAGTCTCTGCTGGTTTCTCCGTGCAATCCCAGGGCTGCTTTACGGAATTAAAGGTGGACCGATGGCTATGACTACACTTTCCTAACATATAACTTACATGGAGAAACAACAAAAAACTTGATATGACGTTTTGATTAAGTTCATTGTTTTAGAAGGAACTTTTCGAATTAGTTCTGTAACTCCCTCTGATTCTCAAGCAGAACTAAACCAACTAGATCTGTAACGCTTCCCTTTCTGCAGTCCTTCCCTTCCACTCTGTTCCCTCTGTTCCTCACGGGCAAACTCACTCGCAGGGTCAGGGACCATCAGCGCTCGTCCAACCTTCTAACCTCACACGAACAAAGTCAAAGCCAAAGAAGGTTCAAGGCCTCGATCAGGCCACTGGGCTATTATTACCTGCAGACCTGCGATGAGAAGCTAAGGGCACTGAATCTTACCCCAAATAATCCACTGTGTGACAGCAATCTTCCGCTTTCAATAATAGCAATAGTCTGTGCCTAAAAAACAACAATATCCTATACTTACAGCAATACGTATATCGTCAACCTGACAAATTTAAAGCTTACAAATAAAAACTCACTAGATTCTTAAGACAACCAAATAATTCCATCTAAGACTGATAAGTTGAATTCAACTTTTAAAAATAATGTATTGAATAATATAATGTGAAAAACATAGTAACAACGAAATAAAGGATTGCCCAAATCATAGAATTATCAATTAAATTAAAAAATGTATTTTCATTTTAGTCGTAACTTTTATGATAGGCACAGAGAAGTAATTTTGATGAAAGGCTTTACAACAATCACGACCTCTGACACGAGGAATACATTTCTTGGAGGTAAATCCATCAACTGATTTTAATTTGAGACAAGATCGTGCACGTGCAAAGAGCTGGGATTGTCCTGCTTCTCTCACTTCCACCCCACGCTGAACACTGCTACACTAGTTTTCAGGAGCACACCTCTAAGGGGTGGCTAACACAGTCACCACTCTCAATCTGTTTCTCCTTTTGTTGAAAAAGCATAATATTCACTGTCCTCTGTATCTGGGGACGCCTGTGTAACTCAGCTGGGCCAATAAGACACAAGCAGAAAGGTATGCTGAGGCACTTCTGGGAAAGCTGGGAATTCTTTATAAAAGGGACAGTCAGAAGGGTGGCACTGTCCATGTCCGCTTCTTTCGGATTATAATGCAGATGTAATGCCTGAGGCTGCAGCTGTCATCTTTCAATTAAAAGGCAAGGAGCAAGAGGACTAAAAAGACAGTGTGCCAACGACGACAAATAGAAGATTAAAAGGACTAGAGTCCATGCTGGCTTCACCAATCTCTGGAATAACCGCGATCTCCTTCCTTTAGACTTGTTAGAAAAAAAAAAAAAAATCTTATTTGCTTAAGCCACTGTTAGGTATTCCATTATATACACAGCTAAAAATATTCCTGAGAAATATAGTTTAATAGTTTCCTGCCAAAGCTTGTTCGTCTAAACTCCCAAGCTTAACCACTCAAAGTTCCCTGGATCCAGCCTGTCTTTCCAGGGTATCTGGCCCTTGACGGCACCTAACGATGTCCCACCTTTGGATGGTCCTAGCATACCCACCCCCCTACACACACGCCCTATGATGCACATACAAAATCCACCTCTTCCTCTTGTCACCTTGCCAGTAGCATCGCAAGCCGTATGTCTCTCTCTGTACTCCCACATGTAATATAAAAGTACCCGGAATGTAATAAGTACTTGAAACAAAGACAGAAAATAAATAAGTGAACAAGTGATCTGTATTTCTTGATATTAGCATTGAAATATGAGGCAATTTTCGACATTACTATGATGAGTATTTTTTTTGTAACTATTTCCTGCAGTTTTGGATGTATACAGCTGACAAAATTAGCCCTGGACAAAAATCGGAGATTTTTTTACATTTTAAACAGGTTCAGTAAGAGATACTGAGTTGACCGTTCTCCTGACTTTCAAGTAGAAACATTAATTATCATGTTTTATAGTATGTACCACCCCTGCAGGACAAGTGCTCTTTAATTATCAAGTTTCTCTTCCTCAAGAGGCAAGGTGAAAAGACAACAGTCACCAAAAAACAAGAACGAAAATGAGTAAGGTATTATATATTAGAACAGACTCTGTAAACATACAAAAAAAAATAATTCAGATGAACACAAATGACTAAACGGTCTCTCAACTCTAATAACAAAAGCCTGAAGCAAAACCCTATCCATATGAAGCACAGGCCTTAGAGGAATCAGACTGAATTCACGCTGTTATGAGACATTCATGCCTGGAATTAAAATGAAATCTACCTCTCCTTTCCTCTGTTTCACTTAAAGGTTTAGAAGAAATTGCTCTAAAGTGAAATATATGGCTTCCTTTCGTGCACTTTCAACAAGAAAGCTTCTCAAGTACTGTCCTGGGAGACGATATCAAGCTTTCCCAAAGAGGCCTGAAGCGACAGCCCCACGGGAAACGGGGTTAGAAACGTCTCCCGACGGCACAGGGACAGCGTCACGTCGACCTTCCGGACAGAGTTCATTTTGCCTACGTACAAATGGAACCGAAGTTTCCCGAAGAAACTCTTACCCTTAGTACAGGCGAAGCACTCCCATACTGTCTCTGTTCTTTTCTTTAAAAGCAAAAATCTTACTTGATTGCGACTTACCAGATGGGTTATTCATCAGCGGTCCTAAAATGGATCACAGTTAGAAAAACACCGATTTACACTTAAGTCTTATCTAGACCTGTGGGCAGTTTCCCCAGAAGACAACTTAACACTCACCATAACAAACATGAAACGCTTACAAGAAATCTACTCAGAAACTTGCTTGATATTTCAAAGTTGCCAATAAAGAGCAGAGAAGGACAAGTGTATTGAACTTGCCTCTGATGAGGTGACAGAATTACGAGATGTTGTCACTGCTCATTATGTCACAGAAGGCAATAACAAGGCCTGACAGACAGATGGACAGATGCTCCTGCTGTGAAGCAGGCCCCTGGGAGTGTCCACGGTCTGGCTGTGGGTTAAAAACAAAGCCCTGTGTTCTCGCCAGAGAAAAATGGGAGTCCCGGACTGCTCAGCTGGAGGAAAAGATCCCCCTGCACAGACCAGGTGCGTAAAACCTGCCCGGGCTGGCCCTGCCCTGTGCGAGCCAGGCCACGGCGGGCTGTCCCTCCAGCTGCCTCTGCAGTATGTCCCCACACAGGCAGCTCATGGCTTACCACGGAACAAAAGGTATGCTCTGAAAAGCATGTTAAAAGTATATTAAGGAAGACACAAGAATTACTTTCCTTGTGAGAAGAAATGTTATCCCCTGCCCCAATAAAACCTTAAATCGACTACAATATACAAAGTAAAGGTGCTGCTACGTAGGGGGCGGAGGGCTGCAGAGAGCACCCCCACACGCCTCCACCTGCCTTCTCAGCTACCCGTCCTTGGGTTCCTCCTTGGGACCCCAGAGCTCCCCAGGGAAGCCACAGCACACTAAGACAATAAGAACCAAGCGTCTCGGCGACCGCAACCAGAGGCTACACGTGGTCGCACTGTCCCCCCTGCGTCTCCCAGAATCTCCGCTCGCCCCCAGCTCGCTACACCTCACCCCAGCACAGAACTTCGAGCTTCAGCACGCGGCAGGCCACCGAGCACGGATGTAAAGCCACAATTCTCAAGTTGTCACACTATGTCTGACTCTCTGCCTGCTGCCAAACTGACAGGTTTCCAAAAAGAAAAGGACACAAGACGTGGATACTCACAACCCACGTGTCTCACATGCCACTTAAAATGGTTAAGCACACCAGCAAGTCTTCCGAAGGCCACCCCAACAGCAGGTGTTACGGAGGAAGGGATCGAAATAAAAGTTTCATGTTTCTATAGAAGCATGAAAACGCGTGTTAACATAGCTAAAGCTGAAATTATTTCCTAATTCTTTCCTTCTAGCAAGAAATTGTGGGACTGCCAACTGCAGTCACCAGCTCCAGCACCGCAGAGGGAGAAGGGTGGCCTCCTGGCACAGCCGACTGGCCCTGACAGAATGACGGGTGTCAGGGAACTCCCTGCGAAGGGATTTCAGTGCTGTGACAACTACGCTTGTCTTACAATGTGACGCTTTCGGTGCGGAAAGTGAGATGGACCATCTTTTTCTTAGAAGAGACTGTTACTTGTGTTTCGAAATCTGAGGGCTTTCTGAGAAACTAGAACTTGAAAAAGGCTGAAATTAAATAATTTATCATGCTGAATGGAAAAAAAAACTGCTTTTAGTCAAACAAAACTGAAGACACCTACAGGAGTAAGTGGAGAGTGGCTCGCTGGAAAAAGTTTTCTGGATGGGACACAAATTGCAATATGATACGTGGACGAAGAAGCGAAGTGAAGAGTCATTGGATCTTACACTAAAAATATACTTTAAATTCTTCTCCTGTATAGGAATTCCTGCTTCTCTAGTATATTTAATTACGTATGATCACATTATTTCCAATATTTTAAAAGCTCAACTCACGCTGTTCACATTTTTTTATATATATAATTAACACGTTGACATAACTTTCAAAATGATGTCTGGTAATAGAAAAAAAAAGAGTACCTTTTCCAATTCTCTTGGTATTCGCAAACAAGTGTAAACTCTCTCTCTTCTTTCTGTGTACTTGGCCTCATTATGTTCGAGGAAGTACCCTCTCGTTAGTTCAGCACTGAGGAACCTCAACAATGAAAGCTCTACAGGAAAAGAAAATGACACAAAACAAAAAAAAGAACAGTATTTATCAAGGAACTTACATACTAGCCGGGGCCACAGGTAATACATATATAAAACACGGTAAAACAAAGTAATCTAGAATTATGTGCCCAGAACTGAAACACTACACACAAATCATCAGCAAAGACTGTTGAGGAAACTGCTGCTCTGTGGGGTACGAACTGAAAATTCCACAGGAATATAGAAAGGACGCTTACTATGAGCCAGAATAGTCAGAGAAGTGTTTTGTGAGAGCCTAGTCCTGAGCCTTACAGGTGATACAGGACCATGAAGGCAGGTAACAAGAGTACACAGAAAGGATATGTAAAATGGACGTGTGTGTGTTTTGGTTTTGTTCTGTTTTTGTTTTTGTTTTAAAGGAAGCCACGTCACCTCATGGGCAATGCTTCAGTCCGAGACCACGTGGGTGACGTGCGTGAATGCCGGTGCAGCTTCGTCAGCCTCGGAGCATCTCTGCAGAAGTGTCTATCTACATAGTGCCGGTTCCCTGGGTGACGGCCTACCGACATGCTGCTGGTCAGAGCGTGCGGGAGGGGAGGACTGCCCTTTGCCCTCCAGGCCCTTCCGGCTAGCCTAATCGTCAAATAAACACGAGAGATTCGCAAGAGAAAATGACCCGATTCCATGACACACGTATGTCCGGGAACGCTGCACGCATGAGTCAGAGACGCCACGCAGGAGAGCTTCAGAGGCAGAAGAAAGGGAAAATGAGGTGCGTACATGACAATTGGAGCTAGGGAGGGGGTGAGGCACGCTGGGGCTTCCAGAGGTAATAAGGAAAAGCACATGCTCAGTAATTATCAGTTTAATTATTAGTTTGCCCTGCCATGTAGATAGGTAAAGAAGTTATTTCTGTTAATAACTCTTATCATGGGTCAGGACCCTAATTTTAAATCTTCTAGATAGTTGGGGTGGCGGCTGGGGAGGGGGTGGGGTGAGGCAGAAGTTTCTCTTGAGCCCACAGGGTCTCGGTTGCCTTTAGCTCAAAGTAATCTACATCTGAACCCCGACAACAGAAGGTCACACAAAGCAGAACCTCGACCAGACCGGAAAGGCCTCCCCCTCCTGGGATACTTCCACGTGCCCACCTGTTTCTTCTGTTCCTCCAAAGCAAACCCAGCCAGAGTCATCTCGTCCCAGGTGAGGAAAGTAAGGCCGAAGGCGGCTGGACACTTCCCACGTGGCTGTAACTGGCCAACTTGAGATGAGAGGGTCAGCTGGTAATAAAGCCCCATCCCAGCTATTTCCAGCCGGTCATACTCCCTCGGAGGCCGTCACCTCGATGGCCTCTCAGCACCCCCGACTTCACCTACACCTTTCCTATTCGTACTCCCCAGGAGGCCAAACTCAGGGAAGCAAAGCTCTGAGCTGGCCTTCTGGTGCTTTTACCAAATGCGGTGTTGGTGTTCTCTCCAGAAAATGACAAAGAGGGAAGGAAGGTGACTTCTTCCACACGGACCTACTTAAGGAGTTCCATCTTCCGTGAGTGCTGAAGTCTGCCCGCACGGGGCGAAGAGCACACCGTGGAAAACACCCCTGAAAAGCCCGCAGGAAGACTCTCTCGATGGCCCGAACCCGCTCCCTGCCCCCGGCGCTGGAACAGATGCCGGGCAGCGTGCTCATGTTAGAGGTTCTATGACGCCAGCACGCGCGCACACACGCCTCCTCAAATACTGCAGTCATAATCTGTCTGGAGAGTTAGCGATACATGAGCGCAGGGGCCACGCGCATCAAACTTTCAGGTATTTACAGCTGAAGGCACGAGCACAGGGTGTGAAGGTGTGAATCCCTTGTGCATATTAACAGATCCCATGCGCAGGGCTCAGTGTTACAACATCCATGCCGAGTAAAACCTTTGGTTAGGAACTTTCTAAGATGCTGTAGGCTGGCTAGAACCAGAACCGGATCTGCTGTTCGAAAAGAAGAAAAACGGCAAACGAGAACAGGCAAAAGTAGCTAAAGAGCAAAAGTTATATTCCTAGTCCACTCAGTCACATTTCCAGTTAGCAAAGGGTGTTCTGCTCAGCGGGCACCTATACACACCCATCCCGAGATGCAGCAGGACACTGAGAAAGCAGAGGAGACCGCCCCTAACACGCATTTTCACCCAGGCCAGAGAGCGCTGACCCTGAGTCCCAAAGGCCACGCCCCCAGAATCCTGCACAGCATCTGTCCCCGCAATGCCCATCCCCCCGCCACCCCTCTCTCCAGCGCCGACTGTCCTGTCCTCGGTCCCCAGACAGCTCCTCCTCCTCCACCTGACCGTGAAGGGTCTGCTGGTCCCCACAGGCATGGGCTCCAGTGAAGCTGGCCACCTGTAAGGCTGCTGTTCTCTGGTGGGCCCTCAGTTACCGTTTTTCTGTTTTCTATAGATACTCTCCCTGGACAGTCGAAGGTGTTAACCATCACTGAAATCCTAAAGTAACCATATCTTCAGCTCTGACTTCTAAGGCTGGACCCATATTGCCAACTGTCTACCTAGGCAACTCCACCGGGAAATCTCAGACACTTTAACCTGCAAAACCGAACCCGGCACCCTCCCCACTCTCCGTCTATGCCCCCTGCAGCCTGACTCTAGCTCCTGGCAGCAGCAGACAGTTCTGTGCCGGACGCTCAGGGCCGAGACCGATGGTCCCTCACCTCTCTCATCACGCCCTCCCGTTCCCGCTTCCTTCTGCACCGCACCTCGCGTGGGCTGCACCCTCTCCCTCCTGGCTGCCGCAGGAGTCGCCTGACCGGCACCCTGCTGCCAGCCTTCCCTCTCTTCGGTCCTGGCCGGGCCTGGCAGCGGTCAGCATGCTCACACAGCAGCGACAGGCGGCTGTTGTTACCTCGGGGTAAGGGCTGACACCTCAGCAGTGAGGACACCAGATCCCTTCAACTTGGCCCCGGGCTGTCTTTTCAGTCCTGCCTCCCCCGCCCGCCACCCCTGGATCTCCAGGTCACAAATCTCCAGTCACACGACTTTTCATTTCCCGCAAACACGTCTGTCAGTTCACTCTGTTCGCTGGCCTGAGAATTCCCTTCCAGGTTCTCACAGGTGGCCACGTGCAGGCATGACCTGGTCTGAGACGACGTCCCCCAGTGTCCCAGGTACTCTCGGCCTCCCCCACTCCGCCCCCGCAGCGTCAGCCTTGCCCTGCTTCCCTGGGCCCTATGACACTCCTTTTCTCGTGTTTTTTTCCCTTTATTTTCGCATCCTGGGGGCACAGCACATAACAGGCGTTCAACGAATGCTAAAACAATACATCGATCAGAGAAGAGGAAGGAAAAGCAGAGAGAGGGATGTGGCAGAGAGAGAACAAAAACACTCGGAAGCAGCAAACGCAGAGAGGGCCGGAGTCTGGAGAAGGCCCGGGACGGAGACAGCTGCTCTGGGCCTGGGCAGTCAGCGGGGAAGGGGTGACAAGCTCCCAGTGCCTCACTGGACAGCAGCCACTGAAGATCAGGGGCCTACTCTGTGTGTGTGCCTAAGAGACCCAGCAGGCGTCTGAACCTCCACCCCTAAGAGGGAGGGGTGCATGATGCAGTCACATCCCGGGAGTGTCCTGGGGATGGGGAGTGAGGCCCACACTGCCCACAGTGAGCAGGGAGTGGGGTGGGCAGCCCGCTTATATGTCAGCTGTGTTAATCGTACAAGTTTAAATCTAAAAGAACAAATTAAACTAAAGGCTGAGATAGCTAAACTTCTGTTTATTCAGAAATTATTCTCCACAATGGTGTTCTCCCTGATGACTGCAGATGACCAAGCTTTTATCATAGTAGCTTTGTTATGATCCACAAGCAAAGCACGGAATCGGCCATCGGAAGGGGTCCTGGCACCAGCTCTATCACACACGAGTCCTGTGACCCTGCTCCAGTCACAGATACCAGTTTCACAGAAGAGAAAGCTGAGGCTCAGAGCAGTTTTACAGCATCCGCTACCCGCTTGCCTTTCACACAGGACGGCTGAAGGACTGAGACATGCAAAGCATGACACGACGTCCCCAGCGACCGACTATTAATTTCACAAGATCTGTAGTATTAACCCAGTATAGCTGGCGGTTACCTAATGTTTACTGTCGCTACTTCTGCAATCCTGTTGCCATGCAAAAAAGGTAGTACGACAAATATGTACACTTCACAAACTGTACGACCTATCTTTCTGTAAAAATGTTTATAATATAAACCTACAAAAGTGTGCCAACTTAGTATAAATAAAAGTGTTGTGTCAGGATCCCACCTCTAGAAATGCAAGAATTTGAGTTATAAATACCAATTTACATTCCACAGTGGAAAATCATAAAGCAAGCACTTAGAAATCAAGTGATAAAAACGTTTTTTGAGTGCCCGGCTCTAATAACTATGAGACAGGCTCTCTTGTTATGCTCGTTCTGTAGATTTAAACAAGACACCAAGGCACAGACAGGTTAAGGAGGCCTCCGAGGTCACACAGGAAGCAGGTGGAAGCAGCAGAATTCAAAATGAAGCGGTCTATTCCTACAGCGTGTGCTTTCTGGCCCTCGATTATTTTGACTATCGTCGTCTCAAGCACTTTTGCAAACAGGCTACTGTGTTCTTTCTGGAAACCTGGGACCCCCTCTCCATTCTCCCCTTTCTTTGTGCTCTCGTGGCACCTCTGGGTTTACTTCCGTAGGTGACAGTGCTAACTAGTGGGGTCCCCTACCAGTCCCTGAGCTTTTTGAAAGCAGGTACCATGTATCAAATCTTCCCACTGGCCAGCTCCGGTGAGTTATGAATCTAAGGGTAGTCTGTGCATACAATTAACACCATGCTAACGGGCTAGGGAATGTTTTATTAGATACATGAAAACAATACTAACAAAAGAACCAAGCTTCAGGATGTGAAATAATTCAAGAGCTTTCTCTTCCTCCTGCCACCCTCCTGCAGAACTGGCCCTGTCTAAGAGATCGGGATCCTGCCCACTTTATGGCAAGAGACAGTTTACAAAAGTCTTGCACACGCTACTTCATAAAATCTTCACAATCCTAAGAGCTAAAGAAAGCAAATAATGGTGTTTCCGTTTTGCAAATGAAGAAACCAAGGCTCACAGAGGTTAAGAGACTGGTCCGAAGTCACTGCAAGTTACAGGGCAAACTGGGAAGAGAACCTAGATCTTTGAACTCCAAGTCCAGCATGCTCTCCCCACCCCGTGCCATTAATCATCACCCATCAACTGACAGTCTTATGAGAGGAGATAACCGAGCACTACTCTGGCCTCCACCAGTCAGAAGGAGCCTGTGACTCACGCTGGAGAGGGGGCGTGTGCGGCCTGCGGCCGGAGCTGTCAAGGCAGCCGGCCTGCTGCTTGCTGGGCTGGGGCAAGCTCAGCTCTCCCCGGCCGCTGGCTGCCGGGGATGAACTTTGTCGGGCGTTCCTTAATCTTCTGGTCCAAAGTGTAGCTCTGTTTCAGTGTGTTTGTTTTTGTTTCTTAAACATGGTTTGCTACATTCTACAGGCTCACCTGAACTTGTCCTGTGATATTGGGTATAGCTGCCTAATTATTTGGGAAGGCCATTGTCCTTTACCTGTGGGGACCACTCTTCAAGAATTCTGCTAGTAAAGTGAACCTTAACTTTCCTGCTGTGTATTTCAGTCCTTCTGAGCAAATGAGTCACTCTCATTTGTTATGCTAATCATCTGTCTTTGTAGTTTAAGAGCAAATTCTTTCCCAAAATAAAATAAAATGAACGTTTATTTTCTAAACACTGACTTAACATTTTAGATGTCAATCAATTTTAGTTTATTTATTCAATTCTCGACAAAAGGAAATATTCAGTAAGTCTTTTAAAAATAAGTCTTTTACTATTTAATTATAATATCAACAAGTGCTTCTAGGTTAGAACTTAGTTTTGCTAAATGTGAGTACTTAACATAAAGAAGATAACACATGATCATAAATCCAAATCAATTCCTCCAGAGTATTTTTAATCAATATTCATTACTTACCACAGCAATCCTCTGTGATCCTGCATCTTAAACTGAGAAAAAGTATAGTATAATTGTTTTTCTTATCCTTAAAAGAAGAAATATCATGTTTACCTACTGAGATATTTTGTTTTAGAAATAAGCCAGGATAAAAAAAGGTATTGATTCAAAGTAATGAGTAATCACAAATATATTTATATGTTCAGTAGTATGTCTAAATATATCTTTCTTAAAATAGCACCGACCATTAAAAAATTGGAAATAGATTAACTATTAGGAAAATATTATAAAAATGCAAATCTCCATAGAATTCAAAATGTAAAACTTTAATAAACTTTGCTAAGGTTATGCCAAAATATTAAATGTAAGTGTATTATGCCATAAACTATCCGTGTAGAAAGCCAACCGGGAATCAACACAACAGCGATCTCGCCTTCCGAAGTAAAATGTAGTAAAGGTACCATTCAAGATTTTAAGAACCTCAAACTGTTTATGAACAACCTCATTTAGGGAAGTAAAAAGTAGCTCGAATAGTCATAAACTGATAACGTAAGTATGCTGACACTATCCGGTCTTTCCCAAGACCTCTTCTTCGCAAGCAGCCCCAGCCCAGGCTGTAAACAAGCGGCTAGGGCTGAAGTCTGGAGGGCACACAGAGCTGAAGGTAAACATTTTAAAAAATCAAGATATTGAGCTGGTCAAAGACCAAAATGAATAACTTTCCCATCCTTGTTTAGCTTACAAGGACCAGTTAGGTAAAGCAAGTGACAATTTTAAAAGGAGAGCGACAGTTTGTCAGGAGGTCATTTTACTTTTTCTGTATCAGGGCTGTGGAGACTCCAAGTAATTTCCCCGCCAGCTTTACAGGTACTCTTTTTTTTTCCTTTGTAAATGAGAAATTAATTATTGACTCTAGAGCATAATTTCAGAAGCACATCCTTTAATCCTATATTAGGATAAGGCTGGGGCCACAGGGATAGCTTTGTAAGATATTCCATGGAGGATGAGGACTGGTTAAATAAAAACATTTCAATACAAATATGTTATTTGTAAGAAGAACTTAAGTTTTCAATTACACAAACTATAGGACATAAAAAATATGAACAGTTAAAACTGCCCTATTCGACATCTTCTGTGGGAACTGCTAAAAAGGAGTCGGTTTTTCTGGGGTTTGGTCTTTCATCCTGCCTCTGCACACTCTCACTCTCACTGTCCACCACCCATAACTCACTCGGGCTGTTTAACAAGCAGACTCCAACACCTGCATTATGCAGGCACTGTTTCGTCCTCACCAGTAGGCGTTATACTTTATATACCAAGTCTTCTACTGTTAAGTCTCCATGGTCACTCAGCCAACGTAGATATTTCAGATACTGTTTAGTAGCAGTTATGAAACCGAGCCAAATGGATTAGGCAAGCCATAGTGTGCGACGCAATTCAACAAGTGAACTGGGCCAAGAACAGATTGCCTAATTCTTAGTCCAAGGTTGACTTGCTAGACCCAGATTCCTACCTAAATGGGGATGTGGCTATAGAAAAACTCCCCTATTTAGAACTTTTACAATGAGTCAGCTGGGGAACCAGCACGAAAACGTGGTAAGATGTACTTATTATCTAGTCTTATGCCAAAAAGGACAACAGAAGTTGGTAGCACTTTTAAGAATGGGGAAAACAGATGAGATGACTCTGCAGTTCCTGGTGACCACTACACCCAGAGTCCAAGACCAGTGGCCTCATAAGGCAACAGTGGGACACACAGGGACCATCCTGAGAGAATGAAAACAGGAAGGACGAGTGGGATCTCCACTTCTAACAGTTAAGGTATTAGTACTAGCACTGAGAAGAGCTTCGGCCCGCTGCTAGGCAATATATGTCAAAAAGGAAGTTCAGAGAACCAAGCGATTTAGAAGAGTTTGAAAAGAGAAACAGAAAGCTTGGGCTTGATGCAGAGACATGTGTATAGTATATATAGTTGTATATGCAGAAAATAACATTCACATATATTTTCTAAACATATAAATGAACAAGAAGATATCAAGAAGAACATGAATCTCAAACACTGAATTATTTCACTCTGATGAGGATGGTTTGGATAAGCATATAAACTGTATGTTAATTTCTTGAATCGGAGGCTTTTAGGACCGACCAACAATGTCTTATTTATGAGTCCAAAATTCCTTGGGAGAAATGATGTAGGGGAGTTTGGAACTAACTGAAGGTTGGGTCACCAAGACACTAAAGGAAAGACAAAGGCTGCCCCTATTTGGGAAGTGGGACAAGAGAATCAGAGGCAGCAGGAGAACATGAACTACAGAGCATACCATCTTCAGTGCAAACACCTGGGCCTGGGAGACATGCTTCTCACGAGACGTCAGGTGGTGCCACTCAAAGGCCAGCCCCTAGAACACGGTTTTCCAAATTCTGGACAGGAGAAAAGGTGACAGAGCAGTGGAAGCGAGCGATGCTGGACGGCCATGGTGAACACAGAAGACACTCAGCAGCCTGGAAGCTGGAGGCTGGATGAAAGGAGTCTTATCTCCAGGGAGGTCACCTCTGACCAAGGTGTCATCGGAGTTAGAGGGCAGGTGCCAGCAGTGGCAAGAGCTGTGTGCGACAAGCAGAGCAGAGAGAGACACCCGCAGGGAAAGAATCAGGGGCCCATATGGAACAACACTGGCTGGCGACTCCAGCTGAAATAGTCCTGGGATTCTCACCTAAGTGCTGATCCCCAAGAGGTGTCACTGTCATCTCTCCTCACACGTAATTGATAGAACTGGAGAAACAAAAAGGACTACCCCGACAACTAAAGCTGGACATGTCTCCCTGATAATCGACTTTTTGTGATTACAGGTTAAAAGTCCAGCTTCAAACATGTTAAGTCCACTCAGTAACACAGGCTGATGAAGAATGCGTGTGTGGCATGATGAAGTCCACGGACATCCACGTACAGGGTACCCAGACTAACCCGGGAAAGGCCAAGGAAAGGGTTAGGGGTTACCCCGAGAGCCAACATCTGTGCTCATTAAAAGGCTCCTGACAACTTCATTTCTTGTGCATGCAAAAACAGAACAAAACAAAAATGGCTTTATAATGTTGGCTTTCCTGAAACCCTGAAATATTTTAAATAAGTTAGAGTGACACCTGGCTACATCTGTTTCTATCCGCACCAGAGTGCTTTTAATATTCAAGTCTGAGTAAGTAAACAGACATCTGAGAGATTTAATACTTTCCTTTACTTTGATCCTGCCCATTCAGAAAGTAAACACTTTTGCAAGCAAGTGTTTAACTGACAACTAAACCAAACAGAGTTGAGGATTTTTAAGTGGTTAACTTTAAAAGACCCAACAAGGCACATTCTGTACTTAATTCTTCAAAAACATAAAGACCTCTTCAAAATCTAACCTTTGTCTAGTTCTGCAAATTAACAAATCAATCAGGATCTCACCTGATCAGCCTTATGGCATTTAAGCATGTCTACATTTTCAATATCCCGGTAAAAATCAATGATGCAGTAAGCCTTATGACTTAAATACTTGCATGAACTGCAGAAAATAATGGATAATACAGCCCCGATTGTGCACCAGAAGCAATTTTTTGGGGAAATTTAACGGGGTTATGTTTGGTTGCTTTTGAAAACTTAGAATTACGTAAGGATTAAAATGTTGGTATCTTTCTATATTCAGTGAAACATATCTTTAAAAACTGTCTTTTTCTTTTAAGCTTAATGTATAACTGCAATATGAATACAAATGTAATTTTTTTAAAAAAATGCTTTAAAAATAAGAATAAAATCCTGTAGAGGAAAGAAATGACAATATGCATTTTTTTTCTGCAGACTTTTTTTTTTTAAGTGGAAAAGTTCCCAGGTAACATTTTGAAGAGTGCTAAATATTTCTCGGTTCTGGGCAAAAGTACTGAACTTCACGGTCATGACCACATTGGTAGCTGCAGCTCTGGAAAACACGGTGCAGGGCAAAGTTAACAGGTTTCTACAGCTCAAGTTCACTTAAAATACAGAACAAGTCACCTTGGCATGGAGATAATGAGCCTTGCGCTTGTCAGTTCTGAGCTCCCTGAGACGGGGGACATGCTCGCCAAGGTAACCGGGCCGGGAGCATGGATGCTCCAGGGGGTCTTTTTGAAGTCACCTGGGACCCAACTTCCCGGGCCGCGGCCGTCACCCTCGGGGACACCTGACGGGCGTCTGCCACGGGGGTCCCGCGCACCCCGAAGAGCTGTCAGCGGCCGCGGAGCCGCGGGCGCCTCGCGCACCCCGCCGCGGCCTAGCGCCGCCCGCCCGCCCGCCTCACCTGCGCGGCTGCAGCGCCGCTCCCGCCGCGGGTCGCTCTCGTAGAAGCCCAGCGTCTCCGTGTGCTGCGGCGCGGGCGGGGGCCCGTGGCCGCCACCGCCGCCGCCCGGCTGCTCCGCCGGGCGCTCCCGGCCGTCCCGCGGGGGGCCGTCCGCGCCGCCCCCGCCGCCTTCTCCCGGGGCGGCCGCGTCGCCGACGCCCGCCATGTTCCGCGCCGAGCAGACGAGCGCCGCCGCCGCCGCCTCCCGCCAGCCTCCGGCCCGGCCTCCGCCTCCGGCCGGCCCCCGCCCCGCCTCGCCCCGCCCCTCGCCGGAGCCGGGGCCGCCGCCGCCGCCGCCGCCGCCATCCGCGGCCCGCCGGCCGGCGCGCGCCAGTGGCGTCAGCGGCGCGCGCGAGGGCGCCGCCATCTTCTTCCTGCCGTCGCCGTGGCGCGCGGGCTCCATGCGGCCGGGCGGCGCGGCCGGGCGCAGCGGGCAGCCCCGCGGCTCGGGCTCAGGCCCGGGCGCGGCCCCGTGCGGAGGGTCCGCCGAGGCGGCGCGGGGCGGCGGTCGCTGCGCCCGCTGCCCGCCGTCCGCCGCGTGGCCGGCCGCGGTCCCCGGGCCCCTGTGGCTGGCGCGGGGCCCCGAGTGCGTCGGCGCCGCCCGCCCGCCCTGGGCACTGCCCGTGCGGCCGCGGCGGCGAGGACCCGGCTCCAGGTCCCGCACCCCCGCCAGGCCCGGCCCCACGTGTCCGCGCGTCGGGCTCCCTGGCTTCTGCATATTTATGGTCGCCTGTCAACATTCCCTGGCCTCTGGGTTTCCGTTGACAGTGTCCAGGGCATTTGGGCCAGGAGGGCTGGCGGGGATGCTGGCCAACAGGTGGGGGCGCGGAGGCCAGGGCGCGGGGTGCTGTGTGCGTGTAACGCGCCCGCGGACAGAGTGTGCTGTCCTTCGGGCTTCGGGCTGGGACGCAGCCCTTGCTCTCCATCACCTGGGTGGCTCTGGCTTGTGACTCGGCACGGAGTGCGGTGTCGAGCCCACCTGGCGCAGGTGTCGCGGAAGTAAGATGAGCGGGAAGGGGCCGGCGGACTTTTTGCCTCCCCCCGCGCCGCACGTGCTTGCTGTGCACTCCAGTGAGGGGGGCCGTGGCACGTCGGTTTCCCATATGCCACCTTTAGAATTCATCCGTTAATCCTTTTGATCAGCAAAAGGAAAACGGTGATTCCTTCCGGAACGTTGCGATGTCTAGAAACTTCCCCGGACCTAAACCTGAGAACCAGATTGTAGCAAAGAGCCTCAATATATAATTTTGAGTATATAAATCCCTTTTTTAATTAAACGTTCTTAACTCATTAAATTTTTGTTCTCTATAGTTCACATCTAACACTCTTATTCTCATTCACTTTTTCTATTGAAACTAAATTCACTAGAAGCTAATATTTAGAGCAAAATCCAGCTCAGTGTGGATTCATCAAAGACCCTATGGGTTTGTTGACGCTAATGAGGACCTGATTGCAAACTGGCAGCAAATTTAAAACGGTCATTTGGGCAGCAGCCTGACAGTCTGACCACAGAGAAAGAAGCAAGATGGACTGAGAGCCCAGCAGCTGGGAACTGACCCTCTGCCCGCCCTTCCAAGGGAGGAACCGATACCTTTGGAAGATCCTCATTTTCTATAAAACGGAACAGTTTACAGAATTACATTTCTAAACATTCCTGCGACCATCCTCCCTTGAAATCCTCTCTGGGTTATACTTAGTCAAAACTGAGCCTCAAGCCATCAAAAACAAATGTTCTGGTCAAATCTTCAGAATTATTTTGAAAATGAAACGGTAGTGAAAATTTTATGGCCTCTAGGAGTGCTTACAGCTCAAGTTCTATTATTCTCTGATCTTTTATAGTGTAACACCAACCCCGTTCTGTAATTTATTGTTTGTCAAGGAGGAAGCAGGCTTTTATTGCGTGTTTATGTCGGTTCTCATTTACTATCTCACCACATTTATTGGCTTAAATTATACCTGCCTTAACAGGAGCTGGAAGGGGGAAAAATATCTGAATTTACAGGAATGAATTTCTCTCATGATATATGTTAAGCCTGAGAAAAGATGCTGTATTCCAGAAGCTGTGCCTATCCTTTTAAGAAATCAGCAAAGAAAGGAAGTGGGGTGTCCAGGCCAGGCACTGAAGGTGTTCCCCAGCCAGGGGAGCAAAGTGGAAATGGGAGAGCTGAGGGCCTTGAAGTTTCTCATTAACTGGGTCTTTTCTTTGGAGCAACCTTACTTCATAGGACACTGTGAAACCACACAAGGAAACAACCCCATAATGAAGTCAACATGCTGAAAAGCATTTTTAAAACAAACATTAAATAATTTTTTTAGTCAACACTTCTCTGGTATTGGCAATTAGATAAACAAATAGCTTATTCAGTAGGAAAAGTTGTCTTATTTTGAGTTAATTCAACTGATTGCAAGTTATTCAGAATCTAGGAAAGGATATTTCCAAATACAGCCAGCCTTTCGTATCCATGAGTTTCATATTCCCAGATTCAACCAACCTCAGGTTGAAAATATTTGAAAATATGCAGAAAGTTGATTCCTAAATGACACAGCATTACAACTACACAGCATTTACACTGAATTAGATATTATAAGTAATCTAGAGATAATTTAAAGTGTACAGGAGGCTGTGTACAGTTTATATGCAAATACAATACCGTTTTGTGTAAGGCACTTGAGCATCCTCAGATATGGATATCCGAGGGGGTCCTGGAACCAGTCCCCCATGGATGCTGAGGAATACCTCTGTATTCTAAATCTTCAAAATAGGTTATGAATAATCTTAAAGTAAGAAATAGTTACACAGCATTGAAGAACCAGCAGTTCTCTGAAGAAATGAATAGCAGTTAAAATATAATGTTCTTTATATGAGTTGTAGAAAGAAAGAAAGGCTTAAATTGATAATACCACCATTACAAAACAATAGAGCTATTTCAAAAACATGACAACTCTAGCCATTAAAGAGACATCAAATAATATTCTGAGTTAAGTTATAACAGGATTGGATGACAATGAGCTATAGTAATTTGACTTTAATCAGCGGACGGTGATGTGTCAGCATGTCACTATTAGCTTCTAGTGAATTTAGTTTCAATAGAAAAAGTGAGAATAAGAGTGTTAGATGTAAACTATAGAGAACAAAAATTCAATGAGTTAAGAACATTTCATTAAGAAAGGGATTTATATACTCAAAAAATTATATTTTAATATACATGTATAATTATGATTATATAAATTCAACTAAGTTTATAAAATTATAACACAAATTCTTAAGCTTTTTCTTGTGTCTTCTGGTCACAGTACCTACCATGTGGCTATTGTATTTTGAAAATATCAATGCACAAAATATTTTTTAAATGACAATTTGGTGAGTACCGTTCACGATTTAAAAAAGTAATTAGAATAACTTCACATTTTAGTAAAGATTTAATAATTGTGATTTTGCAACTAAACAAAATACATTGACCTCATTATGTATGAATCATGGATTCAGGCTCCAGAAAGTTATAAAACATAAACCCTAGCCCTCAGTGTCTTTCATTGGTAAATGGGGCAATATCTATTCTACCGCAGGAGCTGGAAAAAAAAAAAAAAAAAAGCAATTTCCCTTTTTCTTTCCCCTTAGTTTTGAATAGTTCCTTTCATTTAGATTGAACACTTTGTTGGCTTGAAAAAGCCCTGAAGGCCTGGATTCTCTGATTCTCCAGCTGGAGTCTTCTGACCCAAAGTCCCTCAGGTAAAGAAAGGGTCTCTGCTTCCTTTTCTCCACCACAGAGTGTTGGACCAGGTTACCCCGCTGGCCTCTTCCAAATATTCATGATAAAATCTCTGCAAATCCCTTTTCAGATTCTTAGACCGTCAGTTAAAAATAGCTAGATATACTAACACTATGAATATTTGTAGAAAAATATGGAATTCTTAATTAGAGAATGACTTTGTAATTGGGTCTACAGTCTCAATGCAGTGAATTCAAATGCAGTAACTTCACTAATAATACATCAAAGGTCTGTAAGTCTTTTATGAACCTTATGTATGATCAATGCATTCGTTCTTCATTCTTTCCCGTGAGAACTGATGGGTTCTTGCTGACCTTTCCCGTCCGCACCCCTCAGGCTCAGGGTTTCTGCATTTTGAACAAATTTCCCATATGGTATCCAGACATACCCTAAGTCCAAGCCCAGTGCTCAGTATGGTATTCAATGGCAACTGACATGGGATTTGAGATGATTACTGTTGTATGCTTCATTTTAATCGTATAGAGTCAACCACTGACTAGAGCACAGTTTAAATTATTCCTACATTTCTCACTTGAAAGTTTATTTCAGTAGTATATGACTACTGGTTTCTAAACCGCAAATGCCACGTGTCTAATTTACAAAATATAGTGCTGAATGTGTTCACCATTTGTCTTCAAAGAGAAAAGTAAGGGTTGATGTTGAAAAAAAAAAAAAACCAGGACAGCTTTGCAATTGATGTTCTAAAGAAATAAAATATTACTGGGCCCAGAGCAAGCCTCTGCAGTAAATTTATGTGAATTTATTGAATCTCTGAGTTTCGGTAATAATATTTTCTATCTTTGGCAATCATTTTTGGACTGATTAAGTTTTATCCTGTCTGGGCTCTATTCCATGGATTTTTAAAGGACATCAGTGCAGTTTGTTTCTGGAAGATGGAGCACAAATTGAATAATGTGCCTTTGATTCTAATGTACCTGTTAAAACTTAACTAAAACGGTCAAATAAACAAAATTTTGTTTCTAAAAGCATTTCTCTGGTGCAAAAATATAGGACTAAAATCATTCTAACTAGGACCTATTGAAAACTATTTTGTTAAAAGGGATGTTCTATAAGAGATAACCCTGTTCTAAAGATCTTCAAGTTGCTTTTCTTTATAAAGTAAAAGTGTGCAGATATATATCCATGATTTATTGGCTAATAAGACCTTTTATACATGATCAGATATAAGGCTTATTTTGTATTTGATTTGAAATTTCTGGGAAATTCCAAAATACTGCTGAAAGGGATGTGTGGTGATGATTTAGGGAGCTTCCAATTGCATATTTCTCTCTGAGGAGAAAGAACACTGGTCATTTTCATTATCCCCATAAAACAAACAAACAGACAAACAAAACAGATGTGTCATGTTCAAAGTGCTTTTAATCATTTAGTCAGTTAACAAGAATCTATTTGCAGAATGAACTCAGCCTTTCCAGTAAATATGTTGATAACTGTCAAAATCTTTTTTTTTTTTTTTTTTACAATTCCAGCTCACAAAGGCTTTTTAAAAAAGATTCACAAAAGAGGAGATTTTTATCACCTAGTTTATGTTGGTAGCTCTTGAATTCACCTTTCAGAATTTTTTATTGCCCTGTTTTCATTTATTATTCCTTGGTGGTAAGTTACTTAGTCCTCCTTTCGGCCACTTACCAAACAGTAGTTGGCAATCAAAAGCGTTTATATGATATTTAGGATAAATTTATGCTTTTTTCTAGTTGAACTTGCATGAATCAAGATGACTGAGCATTTTTCTCTTTACTTTCATGCCCCTTAAATTTTTTAGGGCTACGATAATGCCCTCCTATCCTTGTAATTAGCTTTCGTTCTGCTCTTTATTCAGTGTTTCCATTCTAATCCATTTTCAATTTCTACTTTTTGTTTCTGACAGTTAAAAGTGAATGACCACTCTGGGTTTTTAAAGATCTAACACCTAAGTTTTACCTCTTTTTATGCAAACCTAAGTATTTATCTCTCTATTGTTTTTGTTACCAAAATGTATTACAAATGCATAATAAATTTTCAGTTTCTCTCTCTCTCTATCTCTCTATCTATATATGTATATATGTATATATACATATATATTTTAGTTTATATCTATCTATCTATCTATCTATCTATCTATCTATCTATCATCTATCTATCTATATTTTTTTAGGGTATCTGCTTTCCAGGTTATAGAAATTTGTTTATCTGGGTTCAAGGCTTTAAATTTTCAAATTGCAGCTAAAAGAGCAATTTGAAAATTTATAGTCCTCTTTTCAATATTCTAAGTTTATATTTATACATAAAATCCTGTCATCTCTGACATTTTTCTCATTTAATATTGATTTCAAATAATGGATGACTTTTACTTCTTGTCTTCTGTATGGATGCTTAATAAATACTGTAACTTAGGTGTGAAGTTTCATGGAGGAGAAGAAGGAAAACACATATTATGACTGTAGCAAACATCATCACCTTGGGACAGCTTTACCCCTCCCAATTATGCTTTGCCTAAGCTGATACTAACATCACATTCCCCTGAGCATATGCTCTCTGATGACAGATAGGTGCTTGGGATCGTCTCTTACCTTTCACTCTGCCCTTTCATCCATGTACTTGACTCTGTTAATACCAATTACATAAATAAAAATTCATCTCTTAAGTGCTGCAAACTTTTAAAAAAATATTTAATTTTAATATCATGGTGCTAGATTTGTAATCTGACATGGTTAGCTAGATATCCTTCACAACAATAGTTTCATAAAATTTGATTTTATTTTTCCAAGCATGATACACTGTTTCACAGTTTCTAGTTTATCTTAATGTAGACAATCAAATCTCATGTAATTAAAATCAATCTCATATTGAGTAATTAAAGATACAGCAAGAAGTCGATTCCATTGACTTTGGGTAACTAAACATCCACTCAATTTCCTACCCATTGTTTTTCTCTAACATTTTAATAATATTCCATAGAGAAAGCCTAATTGTTAAGGTATTTATTTATGGACGGTGTCCTGTTTGATGGATGATATAACTAACTGGCTTCTCTCCTTCAAAAGAAAACAATGTTCTTTGTAGTAAGGATATATTTTTTGAAAAAAATAACACATCAGCAAAGATTTTTCTTCTGAAACTGTGTTTTTTTTTAAATTAAAGTTTTCAGATAGGCAGTGTCTACTAATCCTCCAGGGCCCTAGATAGACATAAACACTCAGGTGGAGTCACCCATGCAAACATTTTCTTCTAGCTAACGGATGGTTTTCTCAAAACAATCTTTTTTTTTTTTTTTTTTTGCTTCTGTGCCAAAACGGGTAAAACATTTCTATGGGATGAGACCATAGAATTTAATCTCACGTGATGACAGTAACTAGGAAAGGTCTTCAGCTAGAGAGACAGCAGAGTAAATAGAGAAAGCTATGAACTTGGAGTCAGGTGGCCTGGGTGAGGGTTCTGTGCTGCCATGTACTAATCATTAAATGTGGCGTAAGCTCTGAGCCTGTTTCCCAATCGTGTTGCAGAGGGTGGGCTAGGTTGTCTCCAAGTCTCCTTTCAGTTCTAGAATTATGAGATTTTGGGTACTTCTTGGGTTATTTTCAGCTGAGGTTAAATGTTGACTTGACATAAACTTGTAATCCTATTTTTTATTACGATGAACTCAAGTACCCTCTTCTCAGTTGCAACATTTATCTTCAATCGCTTAACTTCAATCAACAGACTTTATTATTTCTTCTTGGGCAAACATTTCCTGAACGATTTTTTTACGTGCTAGGTACTGTATGTACAAAGCCCGAGAGTAGCAAAGATAAATGAATTGTGTTTCTTGTCCACAGTCTACTGAGCAGTGATAAGTGTGGTAAGTGCCACACTAGAGGAATGAATTGAGTGCCCTGGTAGTTCAAAGGAGAGACCGATGGATTCTGCTTTGCGGGGAGCCAGGGCAGCTTAGAAGGAAGTGATATTTGAGTGGGTCTCGGAAGATGTGGTTGCCCGGGTGAAAACGAGGCTGAAGCAGGGAAGTGAAGAGACTTACAGGCAGATGGAGGAGCCTGGGAAGCGTGAGAGAGGAAGTTGCATAGTGCTTAGGTGGAACTTCGAGACTAAATTCCAGTTTCCAGGGTGCAATCACAGCGCGTACACGGTGGGCGAGGGAAGACATTGACGGGACAGAAGAGTGGGCAGGAATGGTGTCTGGAAGGAGAATGGGGGACGAGGGGGTTAAAAGGTTGCTAACACTACCTGTGGGCCTTCGTCACACACTGAAGAAGAATTCAGAGTTTTTTTGAACCTCGAATACAGTGGGATTTTCTTGCCTGTACAAATTAGAACATTAGTCTGTGTTTATTGAGCATTTATTGAGCATTATGTATTAAGTCTTAGTCTCCATGGCCAAATCCAAAATCCAGTCAAGAACTTTCACCAACATCTTTTTTCCTGAAAATGTATCTCAGTCTAACATTTATGGGACACACATTTAAAAAATATTTTGTTTAACTATAAGAGAAAGGCTTTAAGACATACGATTAAGTTTTGACAGGCAATCTTAGATCTATTTTGATGGTAGGCAACGTATTCTTTACTTATAAAATACTGCATGTCCCCTCAAGTCAAATCATTTCAAGGATAAATGGTCCAGGATAAAATAGGATGATAGCTTGCAAGTTGCCTTTTGTAAACGTTAAAGTTCTATATTATTTTGAATAATTACAAATATCAGAAAGCCTACACTATTAAAATGTATGCCCGAGTCTCAGTCCTCTCTGCCCTCCCAATTATGGGGTGGGGTAAGAACGGTATGTCAACTTGGAATCAGACTCTGTTCCGAACCATTTAATTTAGACACGTTATTTTAATATAAGTGCTTTTACTTTGGCAACCAGCATGCCATTTTAATTAGCACTTGGAGTACAGGAGAATAGGCTGCTGAGGTACAAACACGAAGAAATGCATTGGTAATGGACTGTCTGCGGACTCTGACAGCATCCAAGAAAGACGCTTCCAGCAAAATGCTCGGTGCTTCTGAGAAATATCTTCACCGGCACCTCTGCTCTTATGCATTTAATCACTTCAGTGTTTTGAAATGTGAAACTGTTGGCGTTAGTGGGTTTGTCGTCTACACTCCACTCAGAGAGAATATTAATGTCTTCGCTTATTCTGATGCAGCCATTGATGTATAAGAAGACTAAACTATTTTCTGCCTCTGCCCAGGATTTGCTCCCCCACTTTTCCAGTCAAGCTCTTAGTCCCCTTCCAAACCCTAGTACTCATATTCCCCCCATTGTCCTCGCGTGACCACACTGAGCTATCATTATTTTTTTAATGCATTATTCTCCTCGTTGATTCTCAATGCCATATTTCTGAAAACCTTGTCTCCGTATCTGTGTTTTGGCTGCATCCAGTTAAGAGTCACCGCACAGTGGAATAGAAAAAACAAGCACTTTATCGTTAAATTGTTATGGGTTAAATCCTAACTGCTATGTAGTGGGAACTTGAGCAAGTTACTTAACTTCCTGGAGCTTTTAAAAATAAGGGGAGTAATGCCTGCTGTGCAGGATTGTTGTGAAGATTAAATTAGATCCATCCATCAGTTTAACAAAAACAGGGAGAGGTTCTATTACGCATTGAGGCAAGTACTTGGTACTAGGAATATAATGGTGAACAAGGCATGGCCCCGCCCTGAGAACTTTGTAATTTAGTGGGACAGACAGATAAGAAAACAGACCATTGCGTGTGTCTCGAAGGATGAGTAGGAATTCACCAACACAGGGGTTATGGGGGTCAGGATGAAGGCATCAGGATTTGGGGTAGAAGGGAGAGTATGTGCAATGCCTTTAAGCCAGAGAGAGGCTATCTCTGTGTCCGTAAGTCAAGACACGAGAGAGAGAGAGGCGTAATATAGCAGTGGTCCTGGGGTTGGGGCTGGGGATGTAAATACCACAGGGAATGTGGTTTCAGAAAGCTCTCCTTCCTGGGCAGTGTGCGGAGGTGTTTGAGATAGTCAAGGGAATCAGGAGGACCAGTTAAAGAGAATATTTATTGCCTGATGGGATGCTGGCCTCCACGGCGGGGGTTTCAATGGGAATGGAGTGATCAGAAGATATCGAGAGGTTTTTAGGCGCCAGAAAAAGGAGGGTTGATCAGACGTGGTGGTGGGCAGGGTGGGGAAGATGGTAAAGAAGGGAGAGGAAACACAAGCTCAGTGTTTTGGGGAGGAGGTAAGGAATAGAAAAGGAGTCCAGTCTGGAAATTTGGGGGGGATATGAAGTGCCTATGGGGAGTGCAGGACATTTTGACTTAACCATTTGGAGCTCTTGTGTGTTTTGGTCCTGATGGTTTTTTTTTTTTCTTGAACATAAATGTTTCCGTAAGGATGATATCAACACCGATGAATTTTGCAGCAAAGATTTATTCCAGGGTGAACCCCATTAAGACGATTTAATTCTGCGACCCATTTTTTTTAATATAACATATTTAAAATATTTACAATTATTTCCACTTTCATTTTTATTTCACTAACATTTTCATCAGGATAGAATCTCATGTACATCTTACAATGAGGGCTAGATTTTTTTTCCACTTATTTTTCTCGTCTTTGTCACATTTTTACAGATTATAGCTTTTCTCATAGTAAGTTTTCTTGTAGGGCCACTATTTTTTGCCAAGGCAGATTTACTATGTCAAGTTTTGCACATATAACCATGTATCAAATTTTTGATTGCTCATCAATTTGATTTTTCATCAAGGACTGCAATTTTTACCATTTGCTGTCCTTGCTACTATCAGCAGTAGTTTACCCTTTTTTTCCCTTCTAACAAGCCTAATATTTCCTGAAAAAAATTTTCCAGTTTTTAAATTTGCCAATAAAACGTGATTCTCAAGTCATCTTTTCATCTATAACAAATTTTACCGTGTATCATGTTGGCCCTTGTCAGTTTCATTTTGGCCCATGAGGTCAAACTGCCTCGATGGACAGCATCGCCATGGCATGCTTCAGCCTATGAGTGGCTGAGGCGAGATGTCCAGAAGATATGACTATAGGCTATGACTATGAATATAGGATACGAATATGGCCTGGTATTTGGAGAGACATCTGCAGTCAAATATAAATTCGGGAGGTTATTTGCATCTGACTGCTGAGAGCGGGGAACGGGTGACATCGGATGAGAGGGGGTATAAAGCCGGAGAGAAGAGCAAAAGGGAAACCAGGGGAGGGAAGCAGTGCCCAGAGGAGGAGGAGGAGTGCGCAGAGGAGAGGCGGAGGTAGGTGGGAAGCTTCCCGTGGGCGGGTGTCGTCGTGGACTCCAGTCCAGGCAGAAGCGTGGTCAGTGGCGAGGGATGCTGCCGAGGACGTGTAGGAGACGTATCAAACGTGTCCGTTAGATGTAGCAACAGTGACTCACGCCTGTCGTCAGGAAGAGCCATCCCGAGTGGAGAAAGAACCACTCACAAGAGTGAGAAGGACGGTTGTATCGCCAGCATCGGCTGCTGGAAGTTGGAGCTTGCTCGCGTCTTTGTTGACTGGTTTCTCTCTCGTTAAGAAACGAGAGACTTGATCACGGTTAAGCGCTGACAAGTCAGAGGGGCAGGATGAACATACATGGGAGCTGAGATGGGGTCCTTAAAAGCACGTTAGGACCCCAGGATCGGGAGCTGACATTAGTCTTGCTGCCTGAAGCTTTGTATCCAGTGAGTCATCAGCCACCACACACCCCACAAGATATAACCATCCTCCGTCGGCCCATCCAATGGGGCTTCGACTTTGGGGTTCCACTTAATCCTCTGACTCCTTAGTGGACTTGGAGTTCTACCCTGAACTATCGTTATTTGCTTAACATCCTCAGTAAAGGGGATTTTATTTCTTGTCTCTAAGCCCATAATACTATCACCTGCCCTGCCCCTTGACTAGTACTGTTTTTGACAATGTCCTGCTGCCAAATATAGCCCATGAATCAGATAGTCTCTGATACTGTCACTCTCCTGTTGTGAGCTGGGGGTTTGCCACATCTCCCTGGATCCGTCGCTCACCGGTCTGATCAGAGAAAAAAACCAGAACTCTGCTACGACCCCGCCCATTCCCTGTTCTTCCCATTTGTCCTGTGACTGTACAAGTTAGAGCAAAACTTGGGGTTGCCTCCCCTATACTGGGACGGTAGCCAACACACACATCCTCTCTGCAGCCACTGAGCTCCTGCTGAGGCAGCCGGCTATCTCTTTGCTTCCTATTTGTTGGGCAGGTACTGGCACCAGGCACTGTGATGATAAGTGGATGTTGGAACATAAAGAGACTTCGTTCCAGCCCTCTGGGAGCTCATGGTCCAGCAGGTGAATTGTTGTTGCACTATCGTGCGAAAGGTGCACCAGGTAAAGAACCAGTTCGTCTGGATAGGCCGGGACTGGTAGGGTGCCTTAAGGTTTGTTTGTTTTGTTTTGTTTTGGTAGATTTTATAGGTGCCTTATGAGGCCAACTGAATATATGAAATGCACTCTTATCCTAATGTAATCACTTCACCTGCCAGTCCACACAGTTCTGAAGGTAAACTTTGTTTTATGAAGGCGGTTAGGTTTCAGGATTGCGATTACCTTAAAGAAAACTCGTCTCTTTCCCTGGCAACCAGGACACCGGCGAAGTGACATTCTCCTTGTATTCCCTTATGTTTTTTGCCAGCCTCCCCTTCCATCCTGTCCCTGTTTTGACTGTTTTCCCCCACCCCAACTTCAGAGCAATTTTGCTGGCTGTTCTTGAGCCAAGCATTATCTGTTCGACCTCTGTGGAATTGTGTTCTGGACACATAAATAAAATGAACGTGGACCAAGCAGTCACGATCTGCATCTTCCCTGACATTCTCCAAGACTCTGTCTCTACTTTCCTGGACTCACCCACATGCTGCTGCCTCTGAGTCTGAACACTGGCCCCCCGCGTGCATCACACAGGTAATCTCACTTTTTGAATCTTTGTAACGTTCATGTGATTCCAAAGTCCAGCGACACCCTGCTTTTCTTTCCTTGCATACCCAGCTGTTATTTCCCTTGGGGTCCAAGTGTGTCTAACAAGGTTGAGAAAGAATCAGAAAGAAATTTCATCCCCCGCAATTGAAATGTGCAGTAAACACTATGTTAAAATGATCTGTAAACCAATTTAATGCTAACTGTAGACTCTCATCACGGTTGGCTATTGTTGGTAAAAGGGAAGAAAAGGAGAACCTCCCTCCTTCCCAGGGCTCGCTCTCTCTCCCTGATGTGGGTCACCGTTCCTGGCTCCTGTCCCCTGCCCAACAATGGGCGGGAGCTTTTCTGGTCTTTGCTTACGGTCCCCAAAGTCCCTCTCCACACCGCCTTTCACATGGGGTGTGGCACTGGCTGTTTCCCGCTCTGGCTGGGAGCACAGGACTGGGGCCGGGCTGCCTACGGCAGGTCATTCCCATCCTGAGTCGCCCTCTCCTCTCCTCCACGCGTGAGAGCTGGGTCTGCTCATTCTCAGATGTCATTTTCTGCCTCTTCCTCGCCCTTCCTGTGGGGGCGGGGGAGTGGAAGTTGGATGGACAGCTTTCCTATTCTACCTTTCACATCCACTCCCTGAACCCTGAACACACAGGTACCCCTGTGCCCCAGAGTCGGGGACAGGGGGGGGCGGGGGGAGGCAGGGCACAGGGAAAAGAAGACAGTTTGCTGTCATCAAGTGTCCTGCCACACCAGCAAACATGCTAACAGAGATGACGGTCTCCCCCTAAATGTTTAAAAGAGATAATTTCTAACTTAAAAAAAAAAAAAAAACTTATTGGAAAATGACAAAGATTTCCGGCAAGACGATGGCAGAGGCTTTGCAGACTGGCAGAGGAGGTGGCTGGGAAGGCGAGGTCTCGTCTGCACAGCTCCCCACTTTCCGTTCTCCTGCCACTCTCTTCCTGAGCCACGTCGCCCCCCCCACTCTGTCCAGTCCCTGTCTTTTCCCTGCCGTTGTCCTTCATGCTCATCTTAGTCCCATCCCGAGAAAGCCCTGTAGGGGGTGGATCAGGGATTAGGAGGTCCCCCCAACACCGGGGATTGATTTATTCAGCGGGTCACACGCCAACAGTGTGACGCCTCCCTGTGGACGGCTTCTTCGAAATATCTCCTGTTAAGTTCTGCAAGAAATATCTTCATTGCTTTTTTTTTACCTTTAAATGATTTTTTTTTGAGTATTTATAATGTTTATGTGAGTCCAAAGTCAAAACCGTATAGTTATTCCCAGGGCACTGTTGTTCCATGCCTGTGTCCTCCACCCTGCTTGCCTCAGCCGTTGACAGGTCATGAACTTAGTTTCTGGTTTATTCTTTCACTGGTTCTTTTTGCAAATGTAAGAATATATATATATATATATATATGCAAGGTGGCTTAGCAACCCGCACCTTGCTTTTGGCCTATGACAGTTCATCTCGGTTTCCTTGGACAGACACAGCGGGGTCGTCCTCTTTGTCTTCAAGGCTGAACATACAGAATTGTGGGAACGCATAGTTCCTAAGTCCCTTATTGATACATATTTGGAGTATTTCAATCTTCTGCTAGTATAAATAATGACACCATGAGTAGTCCTTTCCATCTGTCAATGACTTTTAATAAAAACAACTAGGTGAGCGGGCAGGAGGGCTGGAGGTAAGGGATAGAGAGAGAGGGAGAGAGAGAGAGAGAGAGAGAGAGAGAGAGAGAGAGAGAGAGAGAGAGAGAGAGAAAGGTGCTTGATGTTTAAAAATACAGTCCCTTGAATAGGAACATTTCCAAAAGACTGGATGCTGTAGGGAACTAGCTGACATTCCGAGAGTTCTGTAGTCCCATGGTTTTTGCACCCTGTCGGAGGACCCCCCAAACCACCCCTGTCCATCCTCAGCCCTTGGGTTCATGGGAGACCCTCTGCTCTCTCTTTGGCCATTTGCACTTGTCTTGGCAGGTGGCTGGCCGTCATCCACTCAAACAGGGAAGCTTCTTCCTGGTGCCAGGAAATCTCCCTTCCAGCATGTTCTATTGATCGTCAGTGACTCCGTTGACAGGGATAATCCCCTTATTTACAGTCAGAGCCACCAGCAAGAGAACATCTGCTGACACTACCGTGCAAACAGCGTTTTGTGATTCTGGGAGGCCAGTTCCAACGTGTGGGGGTGTCTTCTGCACACCAAGCAATTCTCGGACACCGGCCGGGTGTTCCACAGTCCCCCTGTCCAAAGGTGGAATCAGATGCCGCAAACTAAGGGCTCCGTCTCGCAAGACCGACCTCCACTTGAGATGCCCGTTACAAGTCCAGGTTGTCACCTGTGTCTCTGACCGATGAGCTGTCAATCAGAGGTTGCCATGGCCCCCTCCTTGGGTTCAAGTGATTTCTAGAGCAGCTCACAGGACTCAGGAAACCAGGTGACTCACTCGATTACCCGTGTAATAAAAGGATATTAAAAGATCTGAATCAACATCCAAATGAAGGGATACGTAGGGGAAACTGCCAGACAAGCGAACTTTGTTTCTGCGGAGTGTGGGGCCCTGCGGGGTAGCCTGTGGCTGTGTTCGTGTTCCCCGCCCGCCCTGGAAGCTCCCCAAACCCTGTCGTTTTGGGTTTGTATGGAGGCGTGACCGAGTAAAGCACTGGGCATGGAGACTGCGTCAACCTCTAGCCCCTCGCCCCTCGAGGGCAGTGCCGTCACTGTTCCAACCCTCTAATCCCCTGTTTGGTTGCCCTGGCAACCAGCCCCCATCCTTAGATGCTTTCCAGAAGACACCCCGATAATTTATGAAGGCCCCTTTAACATTCTCATCGCTCAGGACTTTCCACGGGTTTCAGGAGCTCTGCGCTAGGGGCCTGGAGGAAGATCTGGTTAATGTTTCTCATGGAATCAGTGTCACACGTAGATGGTAGGCTCGCCTTCTCTTGAGAAGACACTCGGATAGAGCCAAGGAAGGAACACGTGTGACCATGCCGGGGTCTTCCCTTGCGGCTGAGGGCGGAAGGAAGCTCCAGATGTAGGACACGTTTTCAGATGTTCTACCAGAATGTCACCCCATCTCCGCAAACCTAACGTGCCTCACGTGAAAACCCTCCTGCTGATTCGGATGCCCTTCCTTTGGTCCCCTGACACTGGAAACCTCAGTGGTCTGTGCTATGTCTCTGCCTCGCCTGCACCCACCCTGCAAGTGTGTTTTGCTTGTCTCTGCTCCAACTACCCTTGGCCTTCACGTGACTCCCCTGGATGATTGCAGAATAGGGGAGCAGAAGAGCCCACGGGCTCGGGAGCAGGACTCCCCGGATTTAATTCACTGCTCTATACGTACGAGCTCTGACTCCCTGGGCAACTTACTTTACCCCGCTGTGCCTCTGTTTCTTCCTGTTGTTCAAGGCATGGAATCATATCTGTCACATTCAGTTATGGTGAGGATTAATCGAAATAAAGAGTGAAAAATGCTTGGATCCATGCCTAGCATGTAATAAGTGTCCCAAGGTATATAATTTGGGGCCCAGGTTATTCTATTAGGTTATTTAAAGAATAATGATCTCAGAAGGCGTGGAGACTTAACAGATGTGAATCATCAGACATTTATTTTTGATAATCCAGGGACTATTTAAAAGGCCATAGCTATATTATGCCTGTCTATAGGTCTAGCAGTAACTGACAAGGGTGATATGTTACACTTTCTACTTAACTTAATTAATTTATTTGGACTTTCCATCCTGGTTTTATAATGTCGAATCGATAGAAACAAGGTGATTCTAAAAGGCAAGGAGATGCTTTTAAGCCCTTTAGTTGGGGAGCGACTTCGGGGAGCTGTGAACGGAGCCCTGCATTTTCCGTGAGCTGAGACAAAAATAGGTTAGCTGTCATGTCATGAGGGTCTTATCTGGGGGAAATAAAGCAAACTCTTATGCGAAGAAGGGCACAAAGCTTTATTGATCTTGCCCAATAATCTCAAGCCAAATGTGCAAGACTTCTTACATACCTGGAATACCTAGGGTAGGATTTGTTTTACCTAGATAGCTGCAGACATGACTGGCCCTCCCAGAGGTTCTAGGGCTGCCTGCTGTCCTTCATATATCCCTTGTCGGCTTTACCGTGGACGACCTCAGGAAGCTGGAGGACTGGAAGACATACACCTGGCCTACTTTTGTGTTGCCACATCATTAAGGATCTTTATAAAGACGGTAGCTTGGTAGTTGACTCTGTCTGTGGGTCCTGTAGATACTTTTACTGCAGTCAGAAGGTCCAGCATTATTTTTTTTCTAAAGTTTTCTGCCAGAGCCCACCGGCTAAGATCGAACAGTTCCCAAGAGGGGGAGTGAGGATTAAGAAAAAGAGAGAGAGAGAGAGAGAGAGAGAGAGAGAGAGACAGACAGACAGACAGACAGACAGACAGACAGAAGATAGAGTTGGGAGGGCTCACAGTGAATACGTGGCCCCGAGTTTATTTAGCACAGCCTATTTATACCCTTGGCAATGCATGACGAACAAAACCCACACATATGCAAACAATTGCTGACATTTACCTAAGTTCTCTCACCTGTTTTCCATTAAGCCAAACTTCTTCCTTCTGCAACAGGCTATCCATTAAGTCAAAATTCCTCCTTTAGTACAGAGCCCACCTGCCCTGCAAAATTCTAGCTTGCAGGCAACTTTAACCCTGTCTGTAGGGCATTCAGCAATGGCTGCCAGCAGTTTTCTTTTATCTGGTCTTCAGTGGAAATTTTCATCTCTGCAGTTACCATTTTCTAGATGCCTGAGTCAGATCTTCCAAGAGTAGGGTTATAAACATGGTGAAAGGGCTTGAAGGGGCCACATTGGAAAACCTTATCTTCCCCCAAAGAGTTACTAGATCCTAAGCACTGTGGATATGGTAGTGTGTGTGCGCTTGTGTGTGTGTGTGTGTGTGTGTGTGTGTGCATGCGCATGCGTGTGCGAGCGATTGAGGTCTATTGATTCAGAAGCAGTTTCAACGGTTCTTGAAAATTACCTCTGACAAGTGTATAATTATTATTTTTTTCATTCTTTCTTTTAGAAGTCTGATGCTGAAGAAATAATAAACAGTTGATTGAGAGGGTTTGTTCATTTGGGTTCTGGTTAAAGTCAGAGAAAGCTCCAGTCTTAGCGCTATTGACTCCAGGAAATAATCTATTAGACCATCCGATAAAACAGCAATATTATTATTAAAGAGTGTTAGCAGAAAAGTAATTTTCTAAGCACAGATATGAATATTTAAGATATATTTGTGTGTTTATATCTGTAGGGAGTTCAATTTTATACAAACCCAATTATTTGTGCCTGGTGTAGTGGAATTTTTTATTTAGAGAGAAACATAGGAAGTCATATTGGAAGAGCATCCTTATGTAAATGTAAGAATTTAAGCATGCCTTGACTTTAGAAAATGATATACAATTAACTTAAAAAAAAAAAAAACCCTGCGATGTAGCAAAGATTTGTGTTCAGTTTGCAGGGACTTAGGAAGGGATTGGATGCATTTGCATAAGGATCCTAAAAGCCTTCTGAGAGGAAAGGAATTGAGGCACCAACTCCTTCTACCCAATGCTGAAATTAGGAAAACCTGCCACAGTGGACTATGGCCTTTGGTGGCCCTGACCAGGTTGCAGTGACAGAAGAGGACACTCAGTTTCCCCTAAGGGGACACTTAGCATGAGAGCAAGGGGAGTCCGGCAGTGATCCGAGCTCCACACGGAGCCTGAGTCAGGGTGAAAGAGCTCCTGGTGGCACACGATGAGCCTGGGATCAGGAGTTCCACGAGTCAGGAGCCAGGAACACGAGGACCTCGCATGCCGTGATAGACAGCCGAACCATCCCGTGGCATCGTTAGGGTCATCGAAGGCCTTGAAACAAGGCAATGGCTCGGTTTTCACATTAGAGAGTTCCTGCCAACGACTATGATGAAGGAAGCACTTAGGAAGAACAAGAGTAGCCTCTGGGAGGCTGTCAGCGTGGTCCAGGGGAGATGAATAGGGCCTGAACGAGCTGGCGATCGAAGGAAAAGCTTCAAGTCGTGGGAGATAAAGTCGTTACGACTTGGTAATTGACTCTGGGGACAGTGCTTAATTTGTTGGCTATTCGTGCTGTTTATTTCTATTATAAATAGTGGGGATTGGAATAAGTGGCCAATTATTCCCTTCCCGATTCCACTTGTTTCAGCTGTTGGTCTCTCCAAAGAAAAATTATGAAGACGGGGCTTTGATTGGCTTCACTTACCTTCATAATGGCTGTGGTTACCATTCCCGGTTTATTGAGTGGCGTCATCGTTTTAATTTGCATAAGTGGCCTTTGGATATGCAAAGATCCAATTACATTAAGAGCTAGATATCAATGGATACAGGAGAACAGTTAGTTATTTCGATATGGCCATGACATTAAAGAGAACAAACGTCCGACTCGAGAGTCTGCCAACATTTCCATTGAGTTGATTATGGCTGCCGAGGAATGACGGGAGGAAAACATAAAGAAAAGAAGAAATATGACGGTCTTGGACAAATGAGACCTCTGCAGACTGGAAGAATCGAGGGCATGTCTTTTTTTTTTTTTTAACCGAAATATATAAAATTTGAAAACCAGCACATTTTTTTTGTTGTTGTTATAAAACAGAAACAACGATAACAACAACAACAACAATCACCTAAAACAATAAAATGCGTCTACGGTAAAAATGTAAAAGTGTTTCCCGCCATCAAATCTCCTTCTGGCTGAGACCTGGGAAAACTACCGTCAACAGATCAGAGGGGAGTCTTCCAGGTTGAAGATGCCCTTAAAGGGACCCTGCTCACCGTACAGACTGTGACAGCCCGGGGTTCATCGGGGTAACCTTTGCCCTATGTCCTGCTCTGGTAGCGTCTGCTTGACGATTCAGTTCATAGCTCACGGGTTGGCTGGATGCTAGAATTGTTGCTGGCAAGAGATGCCATCCCACTGGGACAGTAGACAGTGGGGATAAGAGAGACGGGACAGAAAGCGGGAAGAAAAGGGTCTACTGAAGGTAGATAGATGCCTACAAAAGTTGAGTATGAAAGGCAGATAGATGCCTACAAAAGTTGAGTATGAAAGGCAGATAGATGCCTACAAAAGTTGAGTATGAAAGGCAGATAGATGCCTACAAAAGTAGGACGGGCGTAGGAGGGAGGGCTTGGAGGTCCACCCGCTCTGTCTTCACTTTCTTATTCCAGTTGAGCATGCAAACCCCTTGCTCCTGAGTTTTACCCCTGCCTTCTCCCAAATTACTCTTCCAAAGGTCCCCAGGGGATCGTTGGGTTGCCACGTCTGATGACCTTTCCTGCATTTTTACCCTTCTTAACCTTGACCGGTGTTTGACATTGCCAGCCAGTGTCCTTCGTGAGTCGTCCCTTTCCTTGTCTCCAGGGACCACCTGCTCCTCTGCTCCTTAAACGTCCCTGATCGTTCTCGCCCTGATTGTCATCCAGTCCTTGAACCGTGGGCACTGCCTCCTCTGTCCTCTCCTCACTCCTCTTTGCTCTGCATTGCCTATTTCTTGGACAAATTAATTCACAGCTGTGGCTTCAGCAATGATCTCTGCGGGAGACCCCGAAATAGTACAGCCATAGACAGAAACGTGACTATGATTCTGGCCTTGACCTTCCCTGGAATTCCGTTTTGTCACCCTCTAGACATGTCTCAGTCATATTTCAAACTCGGCATTTCTGAAACTGAATGTGTCCTCCTCCCATGGCCTGGAGGGGCCTTCGTGGTCCATTCCTGCCCACCTGCCCAGCCTCACCTCTCGCCACTCTGCCCACCAGCACCCTCTTCCCCAGTCCCGCCTGAATATCTGCAGATGCCCGGCCATGCCATGCTGTCACATGCCTCCGTGCTGTTGGCTATGTCCCCTCCGCTCAGAATGCCCCTCTCTCTGGCCTGTGTTTGTTTGTTTGTTTGTTTTGTTTTGTTCCTGCCTGACAACGCCTTTCAACTCTCAAAACCTCTCTGGAACATCACCTTCCTGAGAGAGACGTCCTTGACCTGAACGCGGTGCCCTCTGCCGTTTTCAGGGATCTTGTGTGGGACTGTCACACGCTGCAGTGTGAACGATTCTTTTCTTGCCTCTATGCCAACCAAACTGCGGGCCCTTTGAAGGGCGGGACTCTGTCTCCGGCCTCCACACCCCTGGGAGTGAGCACTTAATTCATAGTGGGTGAGTCCGGGGACCAGCATCTCCCTCCTGGCCTCTCTATTGCCAACGGTGGGAAAGCCATTTCGAATTTCCCTCTCATCCCCCTAACTCCGGAATCATATCCTCTGCAGCATCTCCGCTTGGATGTTCAGCAGGTTTATCCGAGATCACGGGCTCCAAGCCAAGCTCTTCACTCCTTTGCCCACGACTCCCCATCCCAGTAACGACACAGCTATTCACTCAACGGTTCAGCGCAAAAACTTTGGACTCGTCCTTCATTTCTCTTTTTTTTTCTTCCGTTCCACATCAAATCCAATAAAAAGTTCCTATAAATCTAATCTTATCTATACTGGGAATGTGGACATTTCCGTCTTCTCTACCAATGTCACAATTCTCCAAGCCACTACCATCATTTGCCCAGGCCCCGGTGGCGCCTTCTCTCCGGTCCCTGTACGTCCACCTTTCTGCTCTCCGCACTGCGGCCGGAGGCCCTGGGCCGGGCTCCGAGCCCCGTCAGGCCGTGGCCTTGGACAAGCCCTCCGGACTCACTCCTTCCTGCATGGATCCTGCTCTGCTCACACCCATCTCTAAGCCGCTTCCTCAGCTCACCGGACAGGGGCCCACTTCTGGATTTTCTTTCATTGTTCTTTCTGCCCCCAATACTATTCTTCTAGAACTTTCTGTGGATGACTCCCTTGGCTTAGAAGTCACTTCCAGAAAGAAGACTTCTCTGAGGGCTGTACTATCTAGAAAAGCACCTCCCTGACCCTCTGTCTTCTTGCTCTGATTTTCTTTCTTGCCCTTCTGATATTTTATATTTCTTCATATACCTACCGACGATCTCTTCGCACCCGTGCGTAAGCCTCCTGAGGATGAGGTCTTCGTCAGCATCTTTGCTGCAGCCTGGCATCTGGACCAGCTCCTGGCACTGCAGCAGGAGCTCGATCAACACCTGACGAATGAGTGAATTACTCTAGGTCTGGAAGGCGGTGAGTCATCTGTGACTCCCCACTTGCCTTCCTGCCTGTGTGTAGTCAGCAAGTCCTTGCCTGTGGTAGTTCAGTCAGCGTGGACTGATGCAGACTGTCTGTCCCGCACCGTGCCTATCATGGGGTGCCCGGCATCCCGCGATTGCCATATCGAATGAGGCAATCACTGTGACAAGAACTCTGTAAACCCTGGAGCACTACGCAAATGGCATTCGCCTTCCAGGCCCACTGCGATGACACCCATGAACGTTCCTTCCACTTCAAACCCAGACAGGAGCCTCCAGTGGATCTTTCTTCTTCCGAACTCTCCCTGGATAATAGATTCTGAACCCTGCCGCCCGCGTAATCTCCTTAAAGCATTGCTGTAATTATGTTCCTCTCCTACTTAAAAAGCTTGACGGCCGTCCAGTTCGGGGCAGAATAATATACAAATTCTCTGGCTCGGGATGGAGGGACCTCCCCAACCTGGCCCCAGATTGCCTTTCCACTGTCTCCCTTCATCTCCCCTATAAAGCTCTTGGTTTTAAACCTGGATCACTCACTTTTCCCTGAGCTCAACTGCTTTTCCCCCTCATCTTCACCCCCCGCTACTCCCTCTGACAGCGAAGCTGGTACACGCCCTCCCCCAAAAAGTCCACCTGCTGCAGCCTCGGAATGAACGAACACCACGATGCTGTCCGCCTCAGGCCTTTTCGCTTCTTGATGCTCTTTCTCTCCTCTCTGCCTGTTGATAGCATTTCCTTCTTTCTACTGAGGGGGGATTCTTATCCCCCATTGGACCTCTCCTTAAAGGGGGACGGGAGGACAAAGATGCAAGGAACACGGGTAGCATCTCTCTCCTCTTCCACCATTCTGATCTGGAAGGCAGAGAACGTCTTGTTTCCATGTGTCCAAGCTTCTCTGGTTGTCCCTTCCTTCAAAATAGGCCATGTGGCTCTCTCTCTCTCTCTCTCTCTCTCTCTCTCTCTCTCTCTGGGACCTCCCTGCCAACAACACGCATGCATTCCTGGCTCCCGCTTCTCTGTGGTAGGCTTCCACACGTGGATTTATTCTGCCTTGCGGAGACGGTAGTGGGGGGAAGTTGTGGCACGCCTACATTTGCTACAGAACGAGCTACACTCTTCAATCCAGCCTTTCTGGATTATGAGACTGGTGTGTTGTCCCCAGGCATCTGACTCTATTTTTAAATTAGTTCTGAACGCTGAAGAGAAGGAGCAGTTGATAATCACCCTCCCTGAACCTCAACATCACCCACGTGACCTTTTCTACAAACTCTATAGTACAGATCTTTATAACGTTTATTTAGATTTGTGACCCATATCGTAAGCATCTATAAGGAGGAGCGCTAGTATAGACTGTCATTCTTCCCAAATCACATTAGACTTCAGATTTGTGGGTCCATATTTATTTGCACGGAAGTCATAAGGATGTAATACATTTGATGCTAAGAAAAAAACAAAAATAAAATATATCTAATGAGAAATGGGATGTTTCCTGTTTCTTAGAGTTTTGGCGTAAGCCCCAAAGCTAGGTACAATGTATGACAACTTCCCTACAAATTCTTCCACAGAGATGAGTACAGGTGAAGGAGTTTGCAGAGAGTAGTAGCCATTTCCCAACAATCACAAAACAATTTTGCTGTTTTCACATCTGAGTCAATGATCAGAAGCAGCCCTTCCCTGCCGCTCCCCCCCCACCCCCCCCGCACTCCCAAGACTTAATCCCGCATAACTGGAGTTGAAAGGGGAGAGAACACGCACAATGTTTTTCGTTTTTCCATTTTTCATCCTAAACGTATGAATGAACAAGCGTGTGTTTGCCTGAAAGCAATGTTCTGTCGATGAACTGCATTTTATGAAAGTAGCTGTCTGTGACAGCCTGGGGGAAGAGAGTTTCTTTGCTGTGGATAGTTTGAGAAGAAGCTCTGGTAGAGGAAGGCACGCGCTCTCCTCTCGGGGAACCCCAAAGATCTAAGCTGCCCGCTCCAGAGGACGGGGAGAAGAGGAAGTGGAGAGCCAGGAGTCACATGGGGTGCATTGTGAGGGGTACTTTCTTTGCTTTCCGTGGAGACAGATGTCAGGACACGGTTTAAAGCAGGGAGGACAAACCGAAACTCCCCCCAACGGCCAGCGGGGTACCAAAAATGAGTCCTGTGGCCTGAGTCTAAATATAGTTCACTTTATTTTCATCTGGAACATGTGGGAATTTTTTTTCCCCCCTCAAACTATAGCATCTTTCCACTTTTCATTTCCTCAACCTTTGATGGAACTGTGTGCATTGAAATAGTTCAATTTCCTCTAAACGTCATTTTGAAAAAAAAAAACAGAGAGAGAGAAAGAGAGAGCAGGTTTGATAATAAATGACAAACCGACTCTCTCAGCCAAGTGCAATAGACAGGATTCTAAGTTCTCCCCATTGTGCTGGATTGGCCTGCCTGTATAATCCCCGGGACTGGGACTGTGATGGGACGCCGCTCCGTGATTTATTTGGTTATGTCGCACAGCGCACTTGGGTGGGCCTGATCTAATCAGGCAAGTTTTTGAAGAGCCCTGGGTCCTCCTGCACAGAGATTTGAGGCATGGGCGGGACTTGGTGCCTACGTTCTCAAAGCCACTGCTGGCTTTGAAGATGAAGGAGGCCACGTGGTAAGGACGCAGGCAGACAACAGGAGCTGAGAGTATCCTGGCTCAGAACCAGGAAGGAAAACTGGGAGCTCAGGCCTACGACGACAAAGAACTGAATTCTGCAACAACCACGTGGCTCAGAGGAGGACCCCCAAGCCCCAGCCTGGATGAGACCTCGACTTTAGCTTTGTAAGACCCTGGGCAGAAGGAAATGCAATCATCATACCTTGCCCAGACTTCTGACCCACAGACCTGTGAGCTAATCATCTATGGGTGTTATTTCAAGCTCCAAATTTGTAGTAATTTGTTACATAACAATGGAAAAGCTGGGAAATAGTAACCAAGAGGATAAGCAAACCAGAAAAACTGGAAGGTTCTCGCTTGGTTAAAAGGAGTGGCCACCCCTTGATTCCAGCCTCTTACTGTGAATGACAATCCAGGTGCAGTGTCAGCCAGGAATCTGGATTTTTGTATGAAACAGCCCAAATGTGTGAAAATGGGCAATTGTTAACTCTCTCTCTCTCTCTTTCTCTCTCTCTCAATCTCTCTCTCTCTCTCTCTCTCTCTCTCTCTCTCTCTCTCTCTCCTCTCCCCCCTCACCCCCACCCCTCCCCTTCTCTCTCTCTCCAGGCTGCCCTGAAATTGCAGCATGCCAGTTTGCTACCTGTGGCCTTAACTATCCCAGTTACATTGATGGGTTTCCCTAGAGTTAACATTTTGATTTCGTTTTCTAGATCATGAATGACAAAGAAAACGCAAGACCCGATTTTGAGAAGGCTTCATTATACCTGGCGGTTGGTTGGTGTCTGCCGAAAGTCCTCTTTGCTTAGACGTGAGCTTTCATTTCCTTCAGTTAAATGTTCACGAAGAAAAGATGTCTTAAAGAATCCAACCCTTCTAGCCATGATACTTGTGTCTCGAGAATTTTTCCTGAAAACGGAATGTGTGAATGTGCAGAGAAAAAGGATGCGTCCAATAGATCTACTGTCCTTTAAAGTTAAGCCGGAAAAGCGCCACAATTCTTCCTAATGTTTTGGAATCTTTGTGAGGCGGACATTTGTTATGAAAGTGGCTTTTTACGGTTTCATTTGTTACCTTATAATGTCATTATTTGTTATTCCATGCTGCCACCTAGTGAAATAGCAGAGGGGTTGTGTCCATTATTTCAGATGTGGTTTTGTAATTGAACTTTGGTGTTAAACACTTTTCCTATTTTTATATAACACTTTAGAGTGAAAACACTGGTCTAGGCGAAGTTTCTAGCAAATAGGAGGTTATGTAATATGCATGTTTTTTAGTTTTTTTTCCTAACAAATAAAAAGTTTCTTTGTTAGATATTTGGAGGACTAAAATAAAATTCAAGACATGCTATATTCTTTTAAATGTTTCATCCTTACACATAGCTGCCTTTGTCTTGAACATTGTCACGTTTAGTTGTTTTAGAGACGTGGAAGTTCATAAAAGAAGGAGGATTTTCTGGGAGGAGAAAGTCACCATCAGTTGGAGCGTCTGTTTAAAGAGCGTGTTGCTGCCCCACCGGGCTCTATCCTGGTGATAACTTGCTCACATCCCGCTCCCCTTCATCACAACTTCTTGAGCCCAGTTGTGGGGGGCTGTCTGTTTAATTTCTCAGCAAAGCGCTTAGCATTTCAGGTCACCTATTGCAATAAGATTCATAGGTTTAAAGCACTTCCCTCAGCTAGAAATGACCTCAGACTTAGAAAAAAAAAGTATCTCTCTCACTTTATAGAAGAAACCTACACCCAGATGGGCCATGGGCTTCTCCCTGGTCTCAGAGCCTCTTCACAGCAGGGCCGAGACGAGGCTGAAGTCTCGGTGGCCATCGCGTGTCCTTGGACACTAGGATGTGCGCCTGTCCTGGACAGGAGAGCTCAGTAAGGCTGAGTGGGGGGCGTACAGGAGCAGAAGCAAGGTGACCGTGATCAGCAGTGGGGGCCTGGGCTCTGGGGCGTCTGGAATGCCGGCGAAGGACTGTTTATCCGCAAAGTCTCGTGCACCCAGCCAGGATGTGCAGGGCAAGGAGAGCTCTGACTGCTTATTGGGCATGCGTCTGCCCTCCCTCACCTGTGGGTGGAGCTGGCCTACACAGAGCCATGCCGAGCTCCCCAGCTGGCAGCTGGCTGGAAGGGGATTAAGCCTGAACCACCCTCCTTGACTCCTGAAATACCCTTTTTAATATAAGCCAAAAGGAAAAAAAAAAAGCTGCTGTAGCGATAATATTAGCCTAATTACTAATAGTTATCATTAGTATTAGCTTTCGACAGCAGCAAAATCAATGTTAAAGGTAAAAAAGGCAACCACATAACAATAAATTAAGCAATTCTCTAGGAAACTAGGATAGAATTGAACTCATCGGCACTTAACGGCATCATTTCAAAATATTTAAAAGAACCAAAAGAATTTCAAGGAGACATGGGTATATGCTTACTAACTGTCAGAAAACATATCAGAACTTTTTTAGAATCTGATAAATGAGGCAGACAGAATTTTTTTAGGATTTAGAAAATTTGACCACTACAATAAAATGGGTTTAATAGAGCCACCCCGATCTCATCAGTTAGAGAACATTTACTCAAAATGTTTTAGCAAATTTTGGAAAACAAATATACTGTTGACCATAGGCAACAAACCAATACTACAAACCAGAGTATAAAAATATTTTTGAAATCATAGTAATAAATTAATAATATCTGTCTCAAAAAGAAATTATAATAAAAAATATTTAGACTTGAATAACAACAAAAATACTACAAATGAAAGATGGAATTTAAAGATTTTAATAATTCATATTTATGAAATGAATACATTTATTAGACAAAAGAAGATATAATAAAACTAATTAACTCATCACGTTAGAAAAAGAGTAGCAGAATAAACTCATAGCAAGAGAAGACAGTAGTACTAAAGAGTAGAAGTTACTTCAATAGGAAACAAAAAAATTATAGTCAACAAAGATTAAGTAAAAGGTTTTTTGAAAAGATTAACAAAATAGTGGAACTTCCAGCAATGACATTTATATCAATGGTAAATGAAAATTGCTATGAGCAGTGAAAAGGAATCACAATTGCAGATACTGAAGAGATTACAAGAGAATACTATGAACAACTTATGCCAATAACTTTGAAAATAGTTCATTAAATTTGTAGAAAAATGTAGAGTGCCGAAAATGACTCAAGAAGATATAAAAAATCTAAAAAGTTCTATTAACATTAAAGAAATTAAAAGTTCTATTAACACACACACACACACACACACACACACACACACACACACACACACACACACTTCCTCACTCACCCGGATCAGACGGTTTTAAAGACTCAGTCTGTCAGATCCTGAAGGAAGTCTGTTTACTGCTCATCCAAGCTGTTCCAATGACCAAAAAAGACAGAAATTTCTTAGGTTTATTTTCTGAGGCTGGCATCCCCTTGAGAACAAAACAGGGACCATGGGAAAAGCAAAAATATAGACTAATCACCTTTCAGAATATATACTTTTAAAGTTTGAAATAAAACATTAATACCTATACTTCGATGCTGTAGCCACGTGAACAAGACTTAGTAGTTAAGGAAGGAGAAAGAATAAAAAACTGGGAAACAAACACTGCTCATTTGTACCAGCTTACGTTTACCAACATTGCTGAGGACTCGATCACTAAGACTGGATTTTATTTTCTTCTCTCCTTACTCCTTTTAGGAAACTTTTCATTCATAACATTCATTAGTTTGAAACTTACCTCAGTTCATCATTTTACTGTCACAGAAAATGGACCCTTCACTCACTCATTCATTCATTCATTCATTCATTCATTCATTTATACGACAAATGTAACTTTTTTCCTGAGTGCCAGGCACTGTGCTAGCCCCAAATGGCTCCCCCCAGCCTCTCTAGCTATTAAAACCTCCCAGCTCGACTGTCATGAGTCAGTTGCATGAACTTCCACTAGTTGGAGGGCAGGGAGAGACAAGACAAAAATTTTAACTGTCACAGCAAAAAAGAACTAAAGAAATCCTGTAACAGAAATACAAACAAGTCCTCGAGGGCTGAGAGAAATTTTAGTGTTTACTTTCTACAGTTCTATATTCTTTTGATTGATTGATCGATTTTGTATTATTTTAAAAACCCAAACCCAAAAAGCAGAGAGCAAAAAACCGGAATTACCAAACCAACGGGACCGCAGGGATTTGGTGACTTCGGTGCAAGGCAGACGTGACTTGGGGATGAGGGGGCACGGGGAGGAGCTGGGGCCTGGTCTTGTCGGCGAGGGCGTCGGGGGCTGGGCAGCGTGGGAATGGTGCGAGGCCAGCCCGGGCCACGTCTTCCTGTTTACCCCGAACTTGGCCGGGTCCCTTTACCACACAAGCTGATTCACTCCACTTTGAATCGGGCTCTATTTTGTGGAGTTGGCTTTCTAACGATCTAGTTTATCTCTTTGAATAGATTAGAAAACAATTATGGGAGAAAAATAAGGGAGACGGGGTGTCGTGACTGTCACTATGTTCAGATTTAGCAGTAGACGGAGTCTAATGGGACTGAAGGAAAATGTCCCTCTGTCACTAATAAATAGCAGGGACCCCCAATCCCCGGCTGTGGATAGTACCGGTGGGTGGCCTGTTAGGAGCCGGGCCGCACAGCAGGAGGTGAGCGGCGGGCCAGAGAGTGAAGCTTCATCTGTCTTTGCAGCCGCATCCCAGCACTAGCATCACCACCTCAGCTCCGCCTCAGATCATCAGGCATCAGATTCTCATGGGAGCACCGGTCCCTGGTGCCAAAAAGGTGGGGGACCGCTGCCCTAGGTGTCCCTTCAGTGTCCCACTGAAGACTTAACATTTTTTTAAAAACCGTTCTTGCACAAATATCTTTCCAGCTTTTATCAGACAGGGGGCACCACCCTTGGAGCTGGAGCTAACGTGGGGAGCTGCAGACATGGCCCCTGTGTTCAAAGGGGAGGAGGGCAGGCTGGGGCCCACGACGTCTAAATTCCCTCTGCCCCTGCCCTGACATAACCTCTGCCCAGCCCTGTCCTGTTTTCACATCTGCGTGCGGCCGGGGGTGGCTGTGCCGCTCACTCTGTTGGAATGACCCCGCTCGGCGAGCACTCACAGAGATGGGTCACTGATCCCGGCATGTGGCAGGGCTCAGAGCTTGGGATGTCCGCCACCGGGAGCTTCTGTTGGTCTTGGGTTAGGTGCTCAGTGCCAAAGCTGTGCAGGGAGATCCACACCACCCTGTCCCTGTCAAAACCCCCCGGACTTGGCTTGTGAAGTACCCACAGAGCCGCGTGCTGGGGTTCTCCATTCTACCTCAATGTCAGGGTCTGCGTGCCCCTGCACCCTCAGAGACTTCCCTCCCCGAACCTCGTGCTTTCCAGGGCCCCGACTGTAGCCCTGTCTCTGTGAGACCTTGGCTTGTGCTGAGAGTCTTAACCTCTTGTCACTCAGTGAGCGGTCCTTGGCACCCAGGACACCTCCTGGCATCGGAAACAACCAAACAAGCTTCCAACTAAGAGCCCGGCTAGGGACATCACCGGCCAGCCAGGCACCTGCCACCTAAAGGTTAGTTCCTGCTGGTTTCCGTGTCCTCTACACAGCTGGGGTCTGCACTGCCCTGTGGGATCAGAGCATGGCTGGCCAAGGCCAGTTGCTATTCGGCCACTAATACCTCTGTGATTCAGATACATATTGCGTCATGCCTGCGTCTTGATTGTATCCACCACCGCTACACCCGAAACAAACCTCTGTTGGCTTCAGGGAGGCCTGAATACAAAGCACAGTGGATCCTGGAGCCTGGGCGGGATTTTTTGATTTCCTGCTTTTATTGGCAGCTGGGAGCTCACATATCTCACTCAGAGTAATGACAGTGGCACTGTCTTCAAATCTGGGGCCGTGAAGAGCGTTCAACTTGGTGAGACACTGGTGGATTCAAACACCCTCTGGATCCAGGCCCTGGGAAATGGTTCAGGTTCACGCGCATCAAACTCTGGCTACCTTTGGACAGCCTGCTAAAGCTCTCCCTCCGGTCTGGGCTGGGGAGTGACCCATCTCAGCCTCGGGGAAGGACCAGGAGGCAGCAGCAGTGGGGACTGATCAAGTCCTTCGAGGAGAACTGAGACAAGAGGGACAGACACATACCTCCTGGGACTGAGGCGTCCTCAGAAGCCACCGGAGATCCTAGCAGAGACCACGAGGACACTTGAGGTCTTGGGCTGCAGACTTCGGTGTCAGGCAAGTACTTACGGGGCCTGCGGGAGCAGTCACAGATCCTCACCTGTGTCGCCACCTGCAGAACTAAGCTTTCGGGCGTGGGTGACGGCAGCCGTGAACGGTCACATGTAGTCTGCGTAGTCTAATAGGTTCTTATTTTTTTGGTATTCAGCAACTGAAACCCTTTCTAACAGGGACAAAGGCAATCCAACCTTGAACTGCGGACTCTCCATGAAGTTCTAAAAGAGAAATTCTGAAAAAAAAAAAAAACCCTTGAATAATAGAAATATTGTGGGAATATTTGTAGCCCCAGGGGGCCTATTTTGGATGCCACGTAATTCCTTGTACACCGGTGTCAAATAAGTATATCGAATCATTATTTTTAAAATCTTATTTGCCTACCTCCATAGGCTGTTTTTCAGCGTGTCTGGTATTTTCGCCGTTAGCATCTTAGCAGCAAACATTTTCACCACACAGCTAATTGGCCGTGAGGCAATATTGCCCTATGAAACTAAAATAACAAAACATACAAGAAGGACATTAAAAAGGACGAACACCGTAAAACATGAAAAGTTAATAAAATTAAAAAGATGGTGACAGGAAATGAAACTGTATGGTCTTCAAGTCTCTCATTCATAAAATACTTTTCTGTTTGTTTGTTTGTTTGTTTGTTTTTGTTTGTTGGTTTATCTTCTTCAGCGTGGCACTTTTTCTTCTGGCGACATCTTTCTTCATTAAGAGAGGTATCAACGCCCGACTGAGGGGCTGAAAATTCATGCTTTCGAAGACGGTTGTAAGTTAGCAGCTGCTGCTTTTCTGTTCGCCAGAGCTGGGTTTGGTGTTGAGTGGTGGGTGGGCGGGTTGTTGACTGCTCACTGAAGGATTTGCAAGCGGAGGTGTTATCATTTTCCGGGATAGCAGGCAATCTGGCTCGACACGTTGCTTTGCAATCTAGCTTCATACACGGTTGTTCTCATCTGCTGTTTAAACACACCATCTCCCCATCACCGTAGACCATGAGGAGGGCTAAGATCAATACAATATACAAATGGGAGTGACCGCGAGCACCTCGTCAATGGAGAAATGCATGAAGTCTGCCCAATGTCAACCACGCTGTCAACCAGTTCATTTTATCTTTTACAGTGAAATTGCCTTATGGCCCATCGGCTGTGCTGTGAAAACGCTTGTGGCAAAGATGTTCACAGCAAAAAATGCTTATGGCAAAAATATTAGAACCATTTTTCAGAAGTCTTCATAATCATATTTTACATGCTTGCGATGCTTACTAGTGTCAGGCTCTGGGGAGTGAGGGAGACATTGTTCTTGCTCTCCCCATGTTACCTGTAAGTCCAAGGTCATACAGCTATGAAGTGGAGGAAGTGAGGTTCAAACCCACATGGTCTGGGTTCGGAGCTCGGTCTTAACCATGACGACCTCCACTGTTTCTGGTGAAATCATCTACTCACAGGACATTTCCAAGTTTAAACTGACGACACACGATCTTTAAAAATAGCCTCAAATTTACCAGATAATCCTGACCTTCTTCTCTCCCCCTCCGTTAGATGCTGTGTAGACCTGGCTTAAGTTTCTTAGGAGGAGGGTATCAGTTAGGGCTCCTTATGGGGAAAGGCACTAAATTAAACACTGGGCAAAGGTCATACAAAGGAGGAATTGGTGGAAGGTTGCGTGGATCAGGAACTGAGAGAAGAGCTGGAGAATCTGGTTTAAATAGGACGGCAGGTGTCCCAGATGTGGTCTGCTGTGGGCGGATAAGCATCGGGAATGCCTCAGAATTCACCGCTGCTGGAGTCGAGGGCTCCACATTACACGTGAGTCTGGGGAGAATGAGTCTGATCGTCCAAGCTCGGGTCTTGTGCCCTCCCAGGGGACATACGAATGGGGCAAAAAAGGCTTTTTCTCCCAGGGGCAGAAAGTGTGAGACTTAACTAGTAGGAGGGAAGGGCCTCATGCTTTATCTTACAGGTGGAATGGGGAAGAGGTGAGTGTGGATGGGGAGAAGGCAGGTGTGAGGAGGAAACGGATTTCAAAACAATTACAATAGAACAAGCAGGTGGTGAGGTGGGATTGAAACGTGGGTAATAGAAGGGAGATTGGGGAGAAAAAGGGATTTAAGAAGATGGCTTACCAGCAGTCTCCTTTTTCTTTGTCTTCCCTTATTCTTCAGGTTCTGAGCCATCACCTCCCACCCACCCCAAGCCATATTTGGGCAACTCTGAGAATTAAAGTCTGTCTATTTCCAAGTCTGTCTTCTAGCCCAAAGACCCTCAACTGCTGACACGTCCTCTCAAACCCAAAATCTCATCTCAGTATCATTTTAGTCCCAGTATTTTTGGCCCAAAATTGTACTCATAATAGAGACAGCAGCAAATGGGGTGTAGCTCATTAACACAAATGTAATTTCAGAAGCAGACTGTTCCCCTTGATCACAAAACAAAATCAACCCTAACATCAGTTCGGAACCGTTGATATGATTTACTCTGTGACGACAGACCGGCCCCAGTGAGCGCTGTGAATGGTCGGTCCCACCATGAGCAGGCGGCCCCGTCTACTGCATTTCTGAGACCGTGTGTGTGCGTAGGAGTTAGGGTTTAGTTCTTTGGGGAATTGGGGTTGTTTTCCCTCCTGGTGATGCACAGCAGGCTCTCGCTGATCACAGGGCGAAGCCTTGCCAGATGGCAGATTAAGGAAGGACGGTGACACACTCCCACTGGTCTCGTGGTCATTTTAGGCTCGAAACCAAGGTCTGTGTGCTCCATCCTCCTCCTTCTCATGGTTTGGTTGTTGTTGTTATTATTTTTGTTTGTTTGTTTGTTTAGTTTCGAAAGCACTCCTGCAACAGAAAAGCAATTTAAACTGCAAATGTGATTGGCCTATGGACATTTAATTTAAAAATTCAGCAATTAAATAAAATAAAGTTTTATTTAAAACATTTTGAATTTTATTTCAACAATCAAAATTTTTATTTAAAAATTTTATTTAAAAATTTAAATTAAAATTTTTATTTAAAAATTTAAATAAAACATTTTTATTTAAAAATTAAATAAACTTTTTAAATGTTATTTAAAAATTAAATAAAATTTTTAAATTTCATTTAAAAATTCAGAATTACTCATTTAGTCCTCCTCACCTGTCTGCATTGCTCCCTCCTCTAACTTGATGAATGAAACCTGAAAGCAACTATCATAGGCTACTGAGGCGGGGGAGACACATTTATCTGTGCACGTGTGTGTGTGTGATCCACTTTAAGTAGATTGAATGCAATGTAGGAAAATCTGAGTTTGCATAACAGGACAAAACAAAACTGGGGACTAAGCCTTCACCTTACAGAACGATTCTTTTTTAAAAAAAAAAAGTCTTTGAAACCCAGATGCCCCAGGTACAATTAAGTTTTAATTTTTTCAGAAAGATGGATTTAATAAAGCAATCTGAATTTATGTGTGCACACACAGGTGCGTCTCCATCACCTGCACAGTATCTGAGGTGAGACAGTGTAACAGACAGAATCCAGGCATAGAGCCAGGCGGAGCGGGTGCTCTCCTAACTGTCACTCTGTCTGAGCACCTGTTTCCTCATCTGTGCAATGGCCATAATAAGAATCTATCAGTGTTACCTGGGTTACATACAGTTGGACACCTCTAGCAGAGACCAGAAAAACTGTGCCATCAGGGACCCAAGCTTCCCTGTAGCTTGCTGTCCCCAACCTCTGGGTAGGGGGTGTCTTTGTCCACAAGATCCGAGATGGGTCACCGTCACATCCACATTCCAGCCCATAAGAAAAGGCCGGTGAGAGTGTACCCTTTGCTTTTAGCAGCCCCTCTGGAAGTTGCATAAGCCACTTCTGTTCCTATCCATTAGAGAGAGAACTTGACTATATGTCCACGTCTAGCTTCAAGGGAAGCTAGGCATTACGTCTTTATTTGTGCTCATGGAAAGCCAGGGAGGTTTGTACTATTAAGGAAGAAGCGGGGATGGATATTAGGGATGACACGCCCCGTGTCACACTGGCGTGAAATGCTAGAGGGAGGAGAAAGGGGTGGCACCGGGTTCGTTTGAATTTTATTCTTAATTGGAAGAGGAGAATATTTCCCAGAAGCCTCCTCCAACCTCAGAAGACTTCTAATTACAGGCCAGAACATTGTCACACAGCTGCCATCAAGCTGCAAGCGAGGTTAGGAAAGTGAGCCCTGAGCCTTCCAACCACTGCAAAGGAAAAGGAGACAGGAGACGAACATAAGTACTAGACTGGCTAAACAAGAGTGCCGGCCAGGGCGTTCCAGAGAGGTTAAGTAACTCGTGCTATGTCACACAGCCATTCGAACTCACACTGACTGACTTACAAAGTGCGTGCGCTCACTAAATCACTCACCCTAGTCAATTGCTCCCGGCAACCCATGGCAATGCCTCATGGGGAAACTGATAGACAAAACAAGCCCCAACAGCCATCCCTGCTGGAGCCACAAAGTCCCATTTATGGGGTTTTCCATGAAGGGGCCACAAGAGCAGGTGTAGAAACTGGTTTAGATGCAAAAAGTGAGACAGGCGTGTTCACCTCTCTACCCGTCCTGAGTTCTCCCTGGTCAGTAACTGGCTTTCCAAGCCAAGACAAAGGTTGTCAGAATAAGTAGACGGGGAAGCTTAGGTAGCAAATAGTAGCTAACGATTATTGGGCACTTACCATCAGACACTGTTATGAGTTTTATATGTTGTCTCATTTAATGCTCATAATAACCCACGAGGCAGAAACTGTCATGATTCCCTTTCGTAGGGAAAAAGAGACACAGACTGCTTAGGGTCAGACCGCTCGCTAGTGTGTGTGGTGAAGCTGACTCTACCACCCAATACCTTAACCACTTATCTCAATGCCGACCACTTGGGACAGTGCCGGGGGTCTGAGAAGCTGTTCCTCTCTTGGAGAACATCCGCTCCAACTTCCCAGCAGGTCCTAAACCCCCTTCAAACAGCAGACAGATGCTGTCATGCCCCAGTGATAGGATTTATATGGCCTCTTCATTTCATAGTTTTATTTAATTCTCAAAGCACCCTTGGGAGTAGGTTTGACAGGAGTGACGATAATCTGCGTAACATTAAGACCAGTTTACAGGCTCACACAGGTGAATAAGCGCGGAGGGAGGATGGAAACTCAGGTCCCAGGGCAATTTCTACTCTAATCGAACAGCCAATGAGTCTAAAGCTTCAAAGGCAAATGCCCACGGGGGGGAGGCAACGCAGACACGTGTACGTTGGAGGAGAAGGGGATCCATTTCAGAACGGAGGTCGGGAAGAGACCGGTCCCAAAGAGAGGCGTTGCCGGAGGGAGCGAGTGCTGGAGGGGTCCCAAAGAGAGGCGCTGCCGGAGGGAGCGAGTGCTGGAGGGGTCCCAAAGAGAGGCGTTGCCAGCTTCTTACTTTGGCTCGAAAAGGGATCGGAGGATGTCTGGATCAGGGATGGCACATGTGTCACGCTACTTGCTCCCTTGCGTACACATTGCAGGCATAATTAATCAACAGGGCTGGGGTCTCAGCACTGGCATCAACACAGGACCCCAGGCAACCACTCCTGTCCAACACTGTCATGTGAAACAATGCTCGCTGGCCGTCCCTACTCCAAAGAGTCAGAAACGAAAACTTGCAGGTTCTTGTCAAGCAAAGGAGCTTTCGGAAAGATTGTGGCATATCCTGAGAGTACGTGGGCATTTAACTAAAATATCTAGGCTGAGCCTCTTTGTACACGGTGATGGTGCCTCTGTGGCAGGGGTGACGGGGCACAGTGGGGACACGTCCTGACTCCTTTTTCTGTTTCAATCGGCACAGAAATGAAGAGCTCATAGTGATATCGAATCACTTGCTTTGCCTTTCTGGGAGTTTTGTGTTTTTTGGGGGGATATATGTAACCATAGAGGGGTGTGATGATAACTATTTAACAGCCAGCTCTCTGGGGGTGGGGTCAGGGTGGGGGATGGGAGCCCAGATTTGTAGTGTTTGCCGATATCTGTGGTGTAAATACTCCCACCATGGTTGACTACAGGCTGCCAACGTATGTCAACCAGCTTGCGGAATTCCTAGAAATTTAACAATAGGCTCTGTCAAGCTGGTACGAGCCAACTGTTCCACACCACTGGCATATGGCTAAAACAAACAAAACGAAGCAAAACAAAATGGAACATATACATCCAAAGAGCGAGTGATAAAGGAGAACGTCAAATAATCTATGTCGATCATCTGCTTTGCAAGAGTTGGGGCTTAGCTGTCACACAGTTCCTTCCCCCTCTCCCACCATCGAGAGTGGGCTACCCTCCTCAGTGACTCTTTCCAAAGAATAGCATAGAAAAGGAAAAAAAAATAGCAACTTTACATTAGAGAAACCTGGTAAACACAGCCCTACTCAGGTGCTGAAATTTACCATCGCCATGTCATGTGACAGGACGCATGCAAATGCTAAGCACCATGTCATAAGAAGGGTAATTTATATCCATATGTTTGTGTGAAAAACACTCATCACCTGAGGATACTCATGAGAAAAACATCAGGCAAACCCAGACTGTGGGGCCTTCTCTAGGGTACATTGGACCAGACTTCCTCAAGACTCTCAAGGTCACGACCCCTAAGGAAAGCTCGAGAAACTGTCACAGACCAGAGGAGAGACACGGCTAGATGCACTGTGGCATCTGGAGTTGCATTCTAGATCAATGATGGATATTAATGAAAAATGGTGAAAGCAAAATAAAGTTGGTGATAGCAGGTAACCCTGTTCTGAGGCAGGGGTCTTTTTTACCCCATGGGAAGAGAAAACAAACAGTATTTCTCAGAGATTTCAGGCTGTACATAGAGACTTGATTTTGAAGGCTTTTTATAACACCTCCATTTTTTTTTAAGTAAATTCCTTAAATCAAACAAGCCCTCGCTTCTTCTTGCATTCTTTCAGATGTTTTCGGAATGCCTTCATTCTTTATACAAATAGAAATTTAGACATCCTTTGGGTTAAACCATGTATTTTTAAATCTCATGTTACCATCAGAGATATAACACGAATCTGTTTCGATGTCATTTCAAATAGATCATCTCAACTCTCTGTGAACTAAATACATGTGAGAGAAGACAAGAGCAACATTTCTTGAACATTTAGCTTCTTAAGTTCTCAGAGAAACCAACAAGAAATACAACACACAGTCATCTTTACTCCATGACAAGCAAATGCTATTTCCTATGGGACGTAGGACTTGGACAATCTGACCTCTTGCTTGATGGAGAGGGAAAACGAGGCTCAGGGACCTCCTGCTCGAGGTGACTCAGTGACAAGGGTAAGGCACTGAGCGTTTTGCTTCCCACCCCAGGGTCCCTGACGTTACATGCAGCTGTTCGAGGTGCCGCAGGAAGGAGGAAGAACCACCATAAAGTACCAACCGAACAATGCTGAGAGGACGAGCAAATGTAGCCATGGCCCTTTAACAAGCATCCTTTCGTTTTCATCAATAACCACATCTGGAAAACTGTCATCGATCAATGTCCTAACTTTTCTATAGCGTCTTAGCCTTTCTTGAGCAACATTTTTTAGCTTTAAAATATATTTTAAAACTTTGCTTTTAGCTTTAATGATCTATCCATATGCCTCCATTGTGAGAATTGCGAAAGCTCCTTTTATTTCTTCCCTTTTATTTCAGAATTAGCTGGAGAACTAAGGGTTGGCCCGCACACTGAGGTGTCCAGCAAACAACCTCAGGTGAAAAATGATTCCGATGAGCTATCAAATGAGCCCGAACCGAGTCTCCCTCCGTGGGAAGCATCCTTTGAAATGGAGGAAGCACTAGAGAAAGAAGGTGGTGGATCTGAGCATGTGAACAAAAACTGTGATAAATTCCCAGAAAGAAAATAATGACTGGGCCACAATCCAGAGGAAAAATGGCAGCTCAGAGTGAAGGGAGTGGGCGCTGCCGACGGTGGGCGCTCTCTTGTGTTTGTTGCTCTCTCCCTTGTTTTCTGCCAATGAAAATAAGACAAACAGTGGCCAGAGACCACAGAGGGAAGCAAATAACAGGTGAGAGCAAACCTATTTATTCCATCTATTACCGGGGAGGAGGTGATTAGATTGCAGAGGTTCAGGCGGGCCTTTTGAAGACTCGTACAGGTTCAAGTGTGTCTCCTAAAATTTGTATGTTGGGGTTCTGACCTCCAGAACATCAGAATGTGAACTCACTTGGAAACAGGGCAATGGCAGATGTAGTTAGTTAAAATGAGAGATACTGGAGTAGAGGAGGCCTCTAATCCAATATCGATCCAATATCGCTGGTGTCCTTATAGGGCACAGGCTCACAGAGGGAGGATGTCATGTGAAGGTGAAGACAGAGATTGGGGTGACACGTCTACAAGCCGAGAATGCCAAGGATTGCTAGCAACCACCAGAAGAAGCTAGGGGAGAGACATACAAGAGATTTTTCCTTAAAGGCCTCAGAGGAAATCAGCTATGCTGATGCCTTGAACTTGGACGTCTAGCCTCCAGAGTAATATTTTTTTTAATCTACTTGATTGGTGGTATTTTGTAAAGACAACCCCAGGAAACTAACATGAAGGCCAGGGGTGCCCGGTGGGCGGGCAAAGGTGAGAGGCTGAGAAGAACATCTAATGCCAGGTACTCACCATCCTGAGGCATGGTCCCCTCTCCTACTTAAACTCACTGGGATGCAAATGGCTTAAGCCTCCCCTCCTGCTACAAACTAACCACGGAAGATGATATAACAATCTTTATAACAAACAGAGTCACAAACTATTAGAACTGATAAAAGACATCAGTAATGTTCACAGAGACAATTCAAGTTTTAGTGTCCTTCTATACCAGCAGTAAAAAACTGGAAAATACAGTGAAAAACAACACAATAGTAATAACTCCATACCACATTCAGGAATTTACTTAACAAAGAATGCATAATATCTTTTTAGGGTACAATGTAAAGCTTTACTAAAGGACGTAGACAAAAACCTGACTACATAACTGTATGTACTATTTATGCCCACAGAAGGGATGACTGACAATTGCAATAGATTGAAGTCTTCTAAAATTAATTTATAAATTAAATGGATTTTAAAAATCCAGCATTATTTTTTTGATACAGTAGCAAGACTAATTCTCAAATTTGTGGCTAATACGGGAAACCCATGAAAAGCTGTGTCAATTTTTAAAAAGAAGAGCAAATAAGCGAGAGTTTCTTAGCAGATATGAAGACAGACTACCAAACCATGGCAATGAACACAGGACTGCTGTAGGAATACAACGATGGAATGAACTAGAAAGTTTAGAAGCAGATCCACATGTATCTAGGAACTTGATATATGACAGAGATGACAAGACAAGTCAATTGAGAAAGGATAGATTCTTAAGAAGTTGACGTTGGAAAATGAATCTATATTATAAAAAAAAGTAAAGTGGGATGTCTACCTCACACCATTTACAAAAGGAGGAACTTTTAGATAATTCGAGACTTAAATACAAAACATAAATCTATAAGGTAATTTAAAAGATCGAATTTTTGAATAGGATCAGTATCTACCATATACAAAGTACTCCTGCAAATCAATAAGAAAAAGGCACGAATACTATCGCAATAGTCAAAAATTTGAGCAGAGGTGTCAGAATAGAAAACTCGGGCGTTTGCAAGTGTAGAATAAGAGTTCAATGTCATCATAATCACAGAAGTACTCAATTTAAACGGCAGTGAGACAACACATTTGTACCTGTCAGGGGGACAAAATTCAGACTGTTGAAGAATACGAAATCCGACAAGGATAGCATGGATTTGGGAAACAGGAAGCTTCTCATTTCATCTGGTGGGAGTGGCAGGTGGATCGACATGCTGAGGAGAGATTGGGCACGTAATATTGCAAAGCTCAGAAAGATATTTTCTAATTTATAACTTAAGTAGACTTTAATTAAAAATATGAGTTTCTAAATTGATTTTTTTTTTTTGGCACAAAAAGTTGCTGGAGAATCACCAACGCCTGTATATCAACAGTCGTAAGCACCTCGGCGAATGGCAAGGGTCGGGGCCCTTCTTCTCTGGGCAATGTGGTTTGGAGGAATGGACATGACCTTTAGAGCTGGACCCTCGCCCTTGAACTGCAGTGCCCTTCCTACTGCCCGGGGACAGCTTGCAGGCACTGTTAGAACCATTATCGCCGAGACCGAGACCAGCCATGGCAGATTATTCCTGCTAATCGTCAGCTCAGACGGAAAAGCCAGCCAGCCGCACAGGCCTGCATAAAATCGTGCTTTAAAAATTTACTTGCATAAATATGAATCATATAATAATGCTTCCCGGGGGAGGCATCTCAATGCTGATTGAGAAGTTTCAAAGATTAGACCTATTAGAGCAAAAAAAACCTGATTATCTTTGTATCTCCGTGTCTAGCTCAGTTCCTAACATTTAGAGACTTCTTAATCATTTTTTTCTTTCTTTCTTCCTTTCTTTCTTCCTTTCTTCCTTCCTTTCTTCCTTCCTTCCTTCCTTTTTTTCTTTCCTTCTTCCTTCCTTCCTTCCTTCCTTCCTTCCTTCCTTCCTTTCTTTCTCTCTCTCTTTCTTTCTTTCTTTTCTTTCTTTCTTTCTTTCTTTCTTTCTTTCTTTCTTTTCTTTCTTTCTTTCTTTCTCTTTCATTCATTCATTCATTCTCTTTCTCTTTCTCTTTCTCTTTCTCTCTCTCTCTCTCTTTCTCTCTCTCTCTCTTTCTCTCTCTTCCTTTCTTTCTTTCTTCCTTTCTTCCTTCCTTTCTTCCTTCCTTCCTTCCTTTTTTCTTTCCTTCTTCCTTCCTTCCTTCCTTCCTTTCTTCCTTCCTTCCTTCCTTTCTTTCTCTCTCTCTTTCTTTCTTTCTTTCTTTCTTTCTTTCTTTCTTTCTTTCTTTCTTTCTTTCTTTCTTTCTTTTCTTTCTTTCTTTCTTTCTCTTTCATTCATTCATTCATTCTCTTTCTCTTTCTCTTTCTCTCTCTCTCTCTTTCTCTTTCTCTTTCTCTCTCTTTCTCTCTCTTTCTCTCTCTCTTCCTTTCTTTCTTTCTTTCTTTCTTTCTTTCTTTTTTTCTTTCTTTCTTTCTTTCTTTCTTTCTTTCTTTCTTTCTTTCTTTCTTTCTTTCTTTCTTTCTTTCTTTCAAGGACAAGTCACTTGTTTCCTAAATCATAGGACGCCTTTTTTTTTTGGCGATAGTGACCTCAACTCCCCTCCCTTCTCTGGAGGTCCTTTTATTCAAGAGACATAATTTGACACCCAGCCCCCCCCAAGAACCATGTGTCAGAAAATGCATGAGTGCATTACATGTGTCACCTCATTAGACCCTCCCAGAGACCCACACGTAGGAGCTGTCACACCCCTGTGCCCAGGTGAAGAACCAAGGCCTGGAAGCTCAACCTCGCTCGTGGTCGTAGAGTAAGAAATTATACCAAGTCTTCCAACATCACAGATATCAAAGGAACAGCTGCAAGGTCAGGCCCTCCCTCTGGTACGCGACCTACAAAGATAAATGAGACAAGTTCTCTTTTATCAAGAACGTAACACCTACTTAGTGATATATAAACCGTGGAAAGTCTTAAATATTCCACGCACCAAATTTAACAAATGGTCTAAAAGATAACTAAGGGCGAAGTTTATTTTTCTCTGATTGGCATTGGCTTCTCAGAGATGGTAGCATGTACGCTGGGCTTTGGATGGGAAACGGAGTTTGAATTTTATGAGAGGGCCTTTTATGAGATGAGGTCAGGATGACCGAAGGCTGAGCTACAGGAAAGGGCAGGCTGTTTCAATCAAGAACAGTGCAGGCAGCTGGAAATGAAGGATTCAGTACAGAAAGGGCCGTGGGAATCTGAGCTGCATCTTCAGAGGTGTGACAGTTACGGGTCCTAAACGTAGACTCAAGAGCTTCGTGAACCCCCTAAAAGTTTTGGCAAAAATATGTGAGCATGGACGTGTGTGTATGTGCGTGTGTTTGCAGGAGACAGAGCATGTGTGTGGCGGGGACGGTCCTATGAGTGTCATTTTCTGGAAGGAAGGAGGGACCACGGTCGGGGCGGACCACCGGTTCTCTGTGGGAGATGTAACCTAGGAGAAGGCGAAGAGCCAGTGCACGCAGAATGAGGACGCAAAGACCAGAACTCAGGAACTGCATCGGTAAAGTGGATTTGGTGAAGGAGGCTGGAGGGAAAGTGTCAGAGAAGAATCAGGAACAGCTGCTATTACAGAGGGCCACGAGGGAGAAGGGCAAGCCCGGCCTGCGTGGGCAGCCATGACTAATGGGTTGGAGAGATCGATGAACATGTGGGTTCTATCGGGTGTGAGCATCTGTGCTCTCCTGGGTTATCAGGATATCATTTGCCGGCTCTAATGGATGCTTTCTTTGCGTGATTAGGACTCGTTGAGCAGATGCAATCACAAGTGAGAAGGAAGCCCTATTTAAAAATGGCCCACAAGATGGCACTCTGGGCCAAGAAGTGTCTTCAACTGGCGGTCACAAGTAAAGTATGTTTACCTTCCTCGTTTTTTTCTTTATCCTTTGCTAATATACTGCAGCCTGATCCCCCGCCTAATCTGCCTGTTAAAAAAAAAAATACTGGCATTTGGAAATAATATCCCCAGTTTTCACATTTCCTGCTTACTCTTTGCATAATCCTCAGTAGACGTTGGAAAACCTTCATTTGAATCCCAGTTATAAAACAGGAAGTTGGATCTAATCCTTAATTTACTAAAAGCCCTCAGAAGGCTGTGTGTAGTCACTGCTGGTATTTATTGGTATTTGGGGAGCTGCAATGTGGGGAAACCAGGAAGGGAATAAGAGTTAAAGGAGAGAAAGTAAAGCAAAGAGCTTAGGCTTCAGCCATGATTGGCCTGGCAAGAGAATGGAGTAGTTGGGTGAGCCACGAGGCGCCACGCTGCCTTCAAGAATAAGAGTCATTATCCTAAGGAGCATCTTCGTTGGGACTTTCACTTAAAAATCTGTTTGCTTGTTTTTTTTTTTTTTTTTAATTATAATGATGATGTAGAAAGAAGAACCAGCGGCTTAAATTAGGCACTAACAAGAGGAGTTAAAATGTATCCTTGGGCCAGAAAGAAATCATAATCTAATTTTACATTTATGTGGCACTTACGCCGTTTACAGAGTGCTTTGATACCTTCATCGTCTCGTTTGATTCTCCACACCACCCAGCGAGTGGGCAGCACAACCAACCCCACATCACAGGTCAGGATGCTGAGACGCAGAAGTGTCATCCCTGACTTCGAGTCTCCACGCGCACCAAGGAGCTGACACCGATGGAAAAACAAGAGTTTACTTGCAGGCTCGAGCCAGGGCCGAATACACTGACTCAGCAGTGGAAGTATCGGCCCTGACTTACAGTTCCAAAGGGTTTTTAAAGGGTAAAACCACAAGCAGGAGAGTACAGCAGTGGTGTTACAGGTTTGGTGAGTTTATTTTAACCTTTAAGGGGATTGGTTAAGCTTCGAACTTGGCAGGTGGGACTTATAGATCTCTGACTGGCCAATTGTTGGGTGGGGTGACTCTTAGTCAGTTGGTGGTTTTTCTTGTTATTCCACTTAAGTTCAAAATGGAGGGTCACTCTAGTTCTACAGAAGGTTTCGGAGCCTTGTGGAGGGACATGCAGCCTCTGACGGGGACAGCTGGCCTGACAATCGAGGTCCTCTACTTCCTTATCTGTGAAATGGGGCTGATGACACTCCCTGGGTTAAATATAGCCACATGACAAAGGTCTAGACAGAGAGTCAGTCTATGCTAGCTAGTTTCGTTATTCAGAAAGAATAAGTTAAAATGCCTCCTTTCAGTAAAGTACGCGTTAAGGCTCTTTGGTTGACACGATAAAAACCGAATAATTTGTTAACAGTCTGATCAATTACCACTGAAACCCACTGTCCTCCCTCTCCGACTGTGTAAAAAGGGGAAATCGTTGGAAGGACACAAGATACTGCAGAATCCGTGGAAAAGCAGATGGGCTTGGCCCCAGGAGCCCCTGGGACTGACCCCCTCGCTCACAGGTGTCCTCTCAGTTCTTCTGACTGGTCTAATAATCAAATCAGCTGTCACACACCTGAAACAAAGGGAATATTGTATGTCAACTATCATTGAAAAAAAGAAAACACATTAGAAAAACGATATGACACAGCTCAATAGAAGAAAGCAACCAAATTTATTGTGTCTATACATATGGGGGTTCTGTCAGTATGTGGGACCCTCTGACGTCTTGAGCTAGAAGGAAAAGGGAGGGTGTACTTTGAGACTAAAAAGAGGCGGAAGGCAATTCGCATGGAGATGGGAAAGCAAATGCTTGGCAAACAAATCCTTGCCCAGCCATCTCTCACAGAAGGACGCAGAGTGTCACAAAAGGACGCAGAGTGTCACAAAAGGACCCAGAGCGGACTTTGATTGAAGAGATCTTGCTAGGTTCCTCCTTGTCCATCACACTGGTTCATGTTCAGTGCCGTTATCTGTGATGAAAACTCCCTTCCTGCAGTAGGTGCTCTCTCTAAATCCTTCTGGGCAGGTAAGGGGAAGCCTCCCAAGTGTTTGTTTCTTAACATTATCCATATCCCAAAGAGGCATATTTTGGGGTAACTCTCCTTCCATTCAACGCCATCGCTAGGGGAGGCCAGAGTCCTGGGTTGACAGCCCCTTCCAAGGGAGGATGAGTTATCGGAAGGGGAAATTGGAGTGCTGTCCTAGAGAAAGAAGAATAAATAAGTGCCTGGCAAGAAAAAACAAAAACAAAAACAAAACAAAACAAAACAAAACAAAAAAACAAAAAAACGACTCGGCTGCCATTGGGAGGGATAGTTCTAGAATGATGACGTCACACGTCGCTTTGCAGAGAGCTAACGATAACGACCTCCGTCTACTAGACCCTGGCGTGCCCGGCGCTGTTACGTTCACTGGCTTTTTTCGTCCCCTGTGAACCCAGTGAAACGAGCAGTATAATTAGCCCCATTTCATAGGAAGGGAAACCAGCATGGCAGACGTGAGTTTCAAACCCAGCTGGAGAGTCTTTAGAGGATTGTTGTAAAAACCACTAGAGTTAGTATGAGAGGGCAACGTGAACTCGCTTGTGTTTAGCCATGTTCGGCAAAGTAGAAGGTCAGTTTCGTGGGACTCCACCCAACACACAGGGAGCACTCGGGAGAGTGCCCGGGACACAGTCCGTGCTCAACCATGTTTCTCCTTCTTATTAGATAATCCCACCTGCCGACAGGCCAACGGGCTTTACAAACTAACATGTGCATGGGCCCCTTCAAAGCCCCTTATAAAGCCCAGGAGGGTACCCGCCGATGAGTGCCACACGGAGGTTCCCTTCGCGGCGAGCTGGGCGTGGTGTTCATTCTCTTTCGTTTAGGACGTCCATCTGTCTGCCTCGTTTGTTCCTCATCTCTCTTCCGAGACTTTGGCCCATGGCACATCCTTTGGGACTGGGAGGGTGTGATGGAAACACACAAGCACGTGGACAGGCCCTCGCCTCACCCTTTGGGGGCTCGATCCTCTCTCCCTCCTCCTGCTGCCACCCCATACTACTTGCCCTGCAGCAGCTCTGCCTCTGCAACTACCCTGAAGATATCCACCCAGGGTTGGAACTGTCACTGGAGGCCGCTTAGCTCAACCCTTTGAGCTGTTTATCAATATGGAGGAGGGGCGGCCAATCAAAGTGGGGAAATGGCCATGCCTGGTAGGGGGGCAGCTGCCCTCCACCCTCGGTGGGACAATCAGCGAGGTCCCTGAACACAGCTCCACACTCCACCTCCGAAACAGCCAAACCAATTCCACAGTGCAATTCCGTGCTTCTCCTTCAAACGCAAGACCGGCTCCGATCTGCCCGAAGAGGCAAGGCCAGGCAAGAGCCAAAGGTTGCTTATTTCCTGGAAAGATACGTGAGGATCCGGTTTCAGGTTGATTTCCGAGAAGCATGTGCCTTTTTGATGCTGACCCACTTCCTGATTCAATCCTGGCTGCTGCGGTTTCGAGGATATCATCATCGGGGCACCCTTCCCGCTGTGCAGTCCGCGTTGGAGCTCGCATAGCCTTCAGAAGGTACACATCGCCGCATTGCATAATGTGACCTGATGTTCTGACAATCCCACTTAGACTCAGGCTACATTGAAAGGTCGCCAGTGCGGGGAAAATAGTGGCAAGAGAATGAAAGTGCCTTAAACACAAATTTCATAGATGGTTCCTCATTTCGAATCTTCCACTATGAAATAGAGGCTAAATGGCCTGTGAGTTGAACAAAATGGACAAGCGTAGAATCCATTTCTTGGGAACAAAGTAGCCTCCGGATAAACTGTAAAATAAGTAGACTCACGTGGGAAGTGATCAAAGTTTGTCTTAGATACTCTCATGTAATATCATTTATGCTTTCTCCCTAAATTTATTAAGTACCTACTATGTGCAAGGAACTGACTGGGCTAAGCCCTGTGGATCAAATGATACAGAAGACAAATTTAGTCCATGCCTTCACAGAGCTCACAGTTTGTTGAGAAGAGATAAAGAAACACATTAATTACGCTAAAGGGAGGATGAGGATTAGGAAAAAGGAAGACCATTTGGGAAAAAAGCATGTAGCAGGGGGATCTGTAAAGTCTAAAAGTGTACAGCACCTTTCCCCAATGAAGTTATGTTTTAGTCCAGAACTAAAGAGTGAGTAAAAGAAAACATTTTAAGAGAAGAGAAAGTGTAATGCAAATAGAGAGAGTAGCATATTTAGAAGCTAGGAGAGGAGAAAGAGACGGCCGTAGCTAGCACGAAAGAAAATTTAGAGCAGGGTCAGCAAATTATAGCCCATAGATCAAACCCAGTTTGTTGCCTCTTTTTGTAAATAAAGTTTTATTGGAACACAGATGCATTTATTTGTTTCCTTATTATTGTGCTACAGTGGTTGAGTTGAGTAGTTGCAACAAAGAATGTATGACAACAGGCTCATAATAGGCATTTAATAAACAGTAGCTGTCGTTACAATATTTCATTCTTCTGCAGATAAGAACATGGATGGGAAATGGTTTAAAGGAGAATAGAAAGTTTCTATCTTTCTAGGAGAAGGCTCATTGTTCTTTGGGGAAAGCAACATGTAACTGCTGGCCCTGTGTTTTTTGTTTTTTGTTTTGTTTGTTTGTTTGTTTTTAGGCACACAGTACAATGGTTAGACATTTATATAATTTACAAAGTGATGCCCCCAATTCCTCTAGCACCCATCTGACACTACACACAGCCATGACAATAATACTGACTATATAGTGCGGGTTTTAACCTCATGCTAATTGATCAGTAGCCACTTTGCAGCGGTAGCCACACTGCTAAAAGTGACCTAGTGAGCAACAGTGTCACACAGACATCCACGACTAAAGATCAACCCATCTGTAAATACCCTCACTTCTGAAAAATCCTTCAATCTCTGAATTCGACTCTCTTTATATATATCAACAGCTCTCAGCCTGACCTGGGGATTAGACCTCCTTACCAGTTGTCATTTGTCTCTCTAGAGATGGTGGCCTTTCTTTTGGACATGGCCAAAGTGAGAAACCCAACTGAGCTGGGGTTTAAATCCAAGTGTCTGTTACTCCAGTCCCACGTCTTCGGGTCCACGCCGGTGTCTCTCGAGTTTGAAGCCCGCATTGCTGGTGTTAACGGAGATAACAGATGGTGGTACCCAAACTTGCCGTTAAATAATATCCCATCGCATAAAGAGGAAGTCCTTCTTTCTCCATCTTCAGTTTTCTTACCTAGCCACGAAGAAAACAGGTTTTGGAACCAGACTGATCTACTACTGTGTTCATTGTCTATCGCTGTATCACAGATTCGTCCAAAATTTAAAGACTTAAGACATCGATAAAAATGCACCTTACACAGATCATGTGGGTCAGGAGTTTGAGGGTGGCTAAGCTAGCTGGTTTTCACTCGGGGTCTCTCATGAAGTTATAGTCAAGATGCTGATGAGGGCTGTGGCCATCTGAGGGCTTGGCTGGGGTTGGAGGCTCCTCGTCCACGATCGCTCACTCACGTGGCCGGCAAGTTGGTGCTGGCTGTTGGCAGGAAGTGTCAGTTTTCTCACTCTCCATAGGACTGTGTGAGTCCACCCGTGACCTGGAAGCTGGCTGTCCCAGAGCAAGTGATCTAAGAGAGCAGGGTGGAAGCAGCAGCATCTCCTGTGACCCAACCTGAGTTTTAGTCAGTGTGGGCTGCTAAACAGAATTGCATAGACTGGGTGGCTTTTAAACAACAGAACTTTATTTTTTATCATTCTAGAGGCTGGAAGTCCAAGGTCAGGGTGCCAGCGTGGCTAGTGTCTGGTGAGGGCCCTCATCTTCTCATTGTATCCTCGCATCAGAGGAGGATGGCAAGAAAACCCTTCAGACTGTCTTCTCTGAGGGCACTAACCCATTCCCGAGGGCCTCCCCCTCCTTACAGTCTCCCAAAGGCCCTACCTCCCAACACCATCACAGTGGGGAGCAGGAGGTTAACCTATGAATCTGGGGTCATATATATTCAGTCACATGCTATCGCTTCCGCTATATTCTGTGGTCACGCATACTAATGTGGATACGATATGTGAGCCGACTATGCAAGGGCATGAATACTAAGAAGCCAGGACCATCTGAGGACACCTCAGAGACCACCACTAACCCCTTATTAGCTGTGTAATGGTGGACATGTTATTACACTTCATCATGCCTCATTTCCCTTACCTGTCAAACATTAAGAGAAGAGAATACTAATATTACCTGCTTCATAGACATGGTTTATTTTGTGTGTGTGAATTAAATCCGTTAATATTAGTAAAGCCCATAGAACATCGCTTAACACGTAGCACAGACTAGGAAATGTTCAGTTAGATTCAGAGAGTCAGTCCACCCCGAGGTAAGGGGCTGATACGAGAATGTAAATAAAAGCACTACTTCCTTTACTGAGGGAGCCGTGCCACCAATAAACAAACAAATAAACAACAAACAAACAAAGTCAGCCATCAACTAAAACAAAAAATAATTTTAATTAAAAAAAAAAGTCACTTGAACAACTATTATATGCAATGACACGGTTGATGGACATTCTGGAACCAGCTGTTAACTGTAAACAGAAAAAACCATTTGCAGACCAAGGGTCAGTTCACAAACCGTACTCTGAGCGAAGCTTTTCTAACTCTCGATAATCCCTCTTTTCAACCACAGAGCCCAGGCGACAGTGTTTAGTGGCATTGTTCTATTTTTTCCTTTTTTTTTTTTTTTTTAGTTTCTCAAAATGTAGAGGGAAGCACAAAATGTGAGCGCGGGGAATTTCGTGACGCTGCCGACGTGCCGTTGAAACGCAGAGGAATGGAGAGAAGTCGTTAAGCGGACTCGCTGACAGGTGGAGAAGCCGTGGGCAGCCATAGAAGGACAGTTATCACGTTTAATGGAAAATAGTTTTTATTTGCCTCCATGTACTGATGTATTCCAGAATTTCTCTTGGAATAAATTTATGTCCTCATCTGGGTTCAATGAAAAGCAGAGCCTGAGGTGAAGACTTGCCTATAAGGGATTCATCTGAAAAGGACTGTCCGGAGAGCAGACATTGAAGAGTAGCTAAGGAAGCAAATGCAAGAACGAACAGTCGAATCGGCCCCTGCTTCAGAGAACTGGTGTTTTCTCTCACCAGGATATTCCGAGAGCTTTTTGAAATTCTTGTCTCTCTGGGATGTAAAAGAGCAAGATATGGATCCATCGGTTTCTTTCACCTATTAATCAAAGATGGTCTTCTAATCTTAACTCTCCTTTCCTGCTAGGTTGTGTGTAGGTGTTGCATGGGTTCCCACGGAGGGTCAAGAGGTGTGTCAGCAAAGCTCCAGGCTAGGCTACAACATGTGTGCGATGCCACTGGAAGCCCGGTGCTCTCTGGCTATTCCCTTGCAGAGCTAGTTAAAACCTGCCACTTGGGACTTTCACGGGTGTAGCTGTAGCAAAATATAAGCCCAAGAAGATGTCTGTGGGTCCCAAGAAATTTCCAGTGGCATGCATTAAAATAAAAAAGTATGGAACATAAAAAAAAAAATAAGTAAGAACTTGGAGATTCAGCACAAACATGTAAAGAGCTTAGAAGACATCATTCTCCTTCTTTTAAGAAAAAAATTGGAGAAATTGAAAATCAATGACTTTTCCAGGACCTATCGGAGAAATAAGATTGGAAACATCAGAGAAGCATAAACTCGGAGCAAAATGGCACCTCAAAGTGTGGAAAGACGGAGATTTGCTAACCTAGAGAGAAGCTACTAGGTCCATGAACTCCTGGGAACAATTAAATGGTGATTTTAACAAATAGCCAGATATGGAATATGGACTGATGGGGCAGTAAGAAACTGCTGGGGCTCGTCAGTCGTAGGCATCTTCTAACTTTCATGGGCTTTTCCTTCAGGAATCCCATCAGGTTCTCCCGGTGGGGGGTTGTGAAAAGTCCCTCTTTAGTGATGGCATTCTCCTAGGAAGGACTTTGCTGGAGCCTTAGTCCCGATGGAAGAAGGAAATCCCTCCTCCCCACAGCCTTTCTGTTCCACCTAAGAGGAGAGAAACTCATTTGGATCAGGTGACAGGGCTTCAGGCATTAGATTTGGAATGCTATGGCTAGGCATGGGAATAGGAAACAGAAGGAAGATAACTGTCCCCCTGAAGAAGCAATGTGAAGGTCACAGTCCCAAGGCCCAGACCCACTGAGAGGCTGAGATTTACTCAGAAGATTATAAAATGTTCCTCGCACCCCGACATCTTACCACCACACCAATAGGGCTCTGATATATTAGTGGATTACGATGGAAAGAACTTCAAGACACAAGCTCTCTCTGAGGAAGAGTACATAGGGAAGCCCAAAGTCAACAAAAGGAATGACACTAGAGGAATTTGAATTCTCACGCACCTACATCCACGACAGACATTAAATACAGCCCAAACCCTAGCCAGACTTACATACATCATCATGCTAACAGCCTATTTATCTCGGTCCTTGTTACCTGATACGACATGTCCAGCCTGCAACAGAAAGTGAAAAGGCATGCCAAAAGCAAGAACAACACATCCTGAAGAGATGAGAAATCCATCAAAACCAGATTTACATATGACACGGATGCTGTCATTATCCAAAGGGAAATTTAAAATGATTATTATTAATATGTTAAGGAACAAAGCATATAACACAGAAGAAGAGATGAGATACGTAAGCTGAGACATGGAGTTTCAAAGAAAAAAACGCAAAAAAAATATAGAAACTTAAAAAAATATAACAGTGAGAAAGAATACCTCTGATGGGCTCATTAATAGACTAGACATGATGAAGAAAAGAATCAGCGAACTTGAAGGTAGGGCAATAAAAACTCCCAGAAATAAAACGCAAAAAGAAAAAGGAATGAAAAAACAAAAACACAACATCGAAGAGTTAGTTGTGGGATTATCAAAAGGTGTAACAGCTATGCGACGGAAATGCCAGAACGAAGAGAGAGAACAGAGCAGAAGAAATATTTAAATTATTAATAGCCAAGAAATGTTCAAAATTAATGACAGACATCAAACCACAGATCGATGAAGCTCAGAAAATACCAAGAAAGATAAGTACCAAAATATCAACATCCAGGCATAGCATATTCAAACTGCAGAAAACCATAGACGTAGAGAAAATCTTAAAAGAAGTCAGAGGAAATAAGCACCTTACCCATAGAAGAAGTAATGATAGGAATTCCATCAGACATCTCATTAGAAACCCTGTCAAAAAAAAAAAAATAGAAAGGAGTGAAATATTTAAGATGTTGTAAAAAACACACATGAATCTAGAATTCTATATCCTGCAATATTATCCTCCCAAAGAGAAGGCAGAATAAAGACTTTCTCAAACGAAACCTGAGGAAATTCGTTATCAGAATACCTGCCTGGTAAGAAATATTAAAAGATGTTCTTTAGGGAGAAAGAAGCAATCCAGGTCAGAAACTTAGATATACATAAAGAAAAGCAGAGGGACAGAGAAGGAATACGTGGAGGTAAAAATAAAATGTTTTATGTTACTTACTCTTAATCAATCGAAAAGATAACTGTCTATTTAGAGCAGTCATGGGAACAATGTATTGGGTGATGACAGCATGTGGATAAGTGAACGAAATGATGGCAATATCACAGGAACGGGAGGAAGGAATTGATAATATTTTGCTATGAGTGTCATGCGCCACCATGAAGTGGTCTAGTGTAATGTGAAAGAGAACTTAGAACTATGGCACCCACTAGGACAGCAGATAAAATCAAATCATACTCAAAATGAATCAGAGACCAAATGTAAAATGCAAACTATAAAACCCCTAGAAGATAATACAGGAGGAAATCTAGGTGACCTTGTGTTTGGTGATGACTTTTTAAATAAAATACCAAAAGTACGATTTCTAAAAAAAATGATAACTTGGACTTTATTAAAATTAAAATCTTCTGCTCTGTGAAAAGCACACTTAAGAGAATTAAAGGATAAATTGTACATTGAATGAAAATTTTATAAAACACATATCTTCTAAAGGATTAATAATCAAACTTCACAAAGAACTTTAAAAATTCAACAATAAAAAATCTCAGTTAAAATATCAACAAAATATCTAAGCAGACACCTCATCAAAGAAGATACACAAATAAGCCTATAAAAGATGCTCAGCCTCATTTGTCATTAGGAAACTGCAGATTAAATTGACAACAAGATACCTCAACATACCTATTAGAATGGTTTGAATCCAAAACACTGGCAACATTAAATGCTGAAGGCCCAACGGGAACTCTCATTCGTTGTTGATGAGAAAGGGTACAGCCTCTTTGGAACAAACTTCGGCAGTTCCTTAAATAACTAAATGTATTCTTACCATATGATTCAACACTTATGCTCCTTGGTATTTGCCCAAATGAGTTGAAAACTTATATCTATACAAAACTTGCATGTGAATTTTTTTTTAGTAACTTTATTCATAGTTGCCAAAACTTAAAAGCAAGACAAGTGTCCTTCAATAGTCGAATGAATAAGAAAATTAGGGTGTATCCATACCCTGGAATATTACACAGTGTTTAAAAGAAATAAGCTAGCAAGCCCCCAAAACTGTGTGGAGGAGACTTACATGCACGTTGCTAAGTGACATCTGAAAAGGCTACACGATTATAATATACAATATTCTGAAAAAATAGCAAAATATGGAAACAAGAAAAAGATCAATGGTTGCCAGGGTTCATGAGGAAGAGAGGGAAGCATGAAAAAGATGGAACATGAGGGATTCTTAGGGCCGTGAAACTATTTCGTGTGACGTTGTAATGGTGGATGCATGCCACGGTAAATGCATTAGAACTCACAGACTGTATAACACAGAGGGAACCCTGATGGGAACTATGGACCTTAGTTAATGATGTGTCGATATTGGCTAATTGGTATAATAAATGTACCACACTGATGCATTATCCCGAAGAGTGGGAGGAAGGACATGGAAGTCTGTCCTATCTGTGCTGACCAGAAGGATGGAGCTATCTTTGATCGCATCCCCTCCTTATCCAATGATGCTGATTTTTTCCCCCTGAGATGTCTCTTCAATGAATCTTATTTTCTGCACCTTTTCTCAAATTACTTTGGTTTGGGCCACTATCCTCTCTCATCTGGCAAGACTAGTTGGATTTCTGGTTCAGTACTGAAACCGAAAGTGACTTAAGTTCTTTGCACCTTAGTTTTCTTGTCTTTAAAATGGGAATAAGACTGTCTAACCTCACAGGGTTTTGGTGAGGATTAAATTGGTTAATTGGAGAAAAGAGCTTAGGCTAGGACCTGACATATAACCCTCTACGTGTTAATTATTATATAATTATTCTCTTCGTTTTCAATATTCAACCAAGGATAACTTATAAAAAACTTAAGATAGTAAAGCAGTGTGTGTGTGTGTGTGTGCGCGCATGCGTGTGTGTGTATGTGCGTGTGTGTGTGCGTGTGTGTATGTGTGTGTGCGCGTGCATGTGTGTGTGCGCGTGTGTGTGTGAAAGTGTGTGTGTGTGCAAGTGTGTGTGTGTTTGCTCTGGCTTCATCTCTTTCTGATTTTATAACACCCATGCAGTTCAACTGTGATAAAGTACATGTATGCTGACACCCAATCTTTCATTCCTTCAGCATCAGATGCTGTGTGTGTATATAAAATAACCTTGGAGTTTTTTGTATCTGAGTAGAGTGTGTGTGTGTTGGGTGCGGGGGACGGGGAATAGTACAATTACAAAAAATGACACCAGAAAAGTCCTGATCTATGGATGGAACTAGACCTGGCAGGGCGGGCAGACAGAGTGGATGGTGGCGGCCACACACTGGGTGTCAATGAACCTGCAGAGGTCATTCCGAGGCAGAACCGTGAAGGAGCTAAGAGACAGAACTCTGGAGAAGGACAGCCAGAATTCCCCCCTCCGTCACTTGCTTGCTCTGTGACCTTGACCAAATTACGTAACCTCCGTGTCCCATGTTGTCACCTATGACAACATAGGATGATAAGACTGCCTACTTCTTTAGGGTCGTCGTGCGGTTTGAATGAATTAATAGGGTAGTCCTGGCATAGCAGGAGAACGCCCTAATGAGCCAGAGACCCCAGAGAGGTGACCCATTCCAGTAACCCCACTTCCCAAAACTTGGGCTCTTGGGAGGCCAACATGCGCCGTTTTGTGATGCTGGCCCATGAACACAGAGAGAGCCGATGTACGTACGGGCTTGTCAGCGACGGGGTCCCCACTCTGCCATTGACGACCAAGCTCCTGGAGCTCCTTCCGTCACAAACGGATCGTGGCCTTTGGGTCTGGCTCATTCTAGCTTTAGCTGGTCCTCCTGACTGTGGTTGTGCCCACTGGTCAGAATAGATCTGACCCCTCTCCCTGACCCTTCCTCCTAGAACCTGGGGTCAGCCATCAAGCCACTCCGAGTCCCTCCTTTTCCACTTAAACTCTAGGGCAATGCGAGACAATCAGAGTGTCTCGTAGGCTGCCTGAAGGTGCCTGAACATCACCTCAACGGTTGTTTTCTCGAGCCCCTCACACGAGAAGCTTTGTGCCACGGCAGAACTTCAGGGCTGGCTGGACGAAGCGTGGAGCTGTGTGTGTGTTAGGGCAAGAAGGGGTGACTTTAGAGGCATTGTGTTAGCAAGTTTGCTCGCCGAAGGGCCTGCACGCTCTGATTTCTTCCAAACCCTTCTAGAAGCTCCATGTCCTAACAATCAGTGGGACAATCCCCAGAATAGGATTGGCCGTGTGAAATTTCAGATTTTATGCAGGTTCACAGCTAGAACCCGTGCACAATTACTGTTACGAGTTTGATTTCACCGCTGCGTTAGCCGCACGGATTAGGCCTTTCCAAAGAAAGAAAAAAAGCCTCTTCTGAACACTCAGCCTCCCTCGGATATTCCCGTATAGAATAGTCCTCATACTGCCAGAGCATTTACAATGTAAACGTTTCCTTTTCAAGGTCAGGGTTTAGAGCCCGAGGCCATTATTGAAACTGCAGGGGCAGAGCCGAACAATTCTGCTGGCATGCTAAAAATAAGCAGCTTTATTTTCAAACTGCAGGATGTTGGTTTAAAAGACAGAGTCTCAACCATTTACTTTTTTTTTTTTTTTTTTTGACTGGCGCCTGTATTGCTTTTCTGTCAATTTGGTGTGAAGGAAGGAGGCGGGTCCCATACAAAGGGCACCTAACTTCTCAGTCCTCGTCCTTCCTTCCTTCTTTCCATCTCTCATCCTCGACAGAAAGGAGAGAGTGCCCCGGAGCATAAAAATGTCTCCAAGGTATTCACTGAGAGGGCACTGTTGTCATCCAGAAGACTTACTCATCCTGGAGATGCTTTTCCGCTCTGGACAACCATCTTTGTGCTCTCGAGATGGTGGGCTTGACCGTGCTTGACTCAGGCAGAATGAAGCTGGACCATGAGCAGTGGGCATCTTGGGGGAAGGGCGGCAGAGGGAGGTCGGAGATTCTGGAAAAGGAAAGAGTCCAGGGTGAGGGCACTGCCCCCTGAACATCTGAACTCTGAGTGTGTGGGGGTGGAAACCGGACCCAACAAGGTGGGCGAGCCCACACCACAGCCTCCTTAGGTGGCTCATGGTCGGTCATCAAGAGGACCAGGGACCTTCTGTTAATGGATCGCACCAATAAGGCCGCCCAGACTTTGCTGGGCGTTAAACAGTAGCCTTTCACATATTTTTTCATAATATGTATCTAATGAATATATATATTCATTATATATATATATTATAATATATATAATCTATATATTATATTATATATATTGTACATATAATATAATATAATATTATATATTATCTATAATATTATATTATATTATATATTTATTTATTATATCTAATGAATATATATATTCAGTACCATGCTATTCATAAGACTTCTCTAGAAATCTTCATGTTGACAAGATTGAAGTAACACTTTTCAAGCCATTCCAGCCATCTTCCTCTCTTCCATCACTCTTTGGGGATTTTTGAGTGACAGTGTTTTACTTTTAATCATTTGGAATTGCTTTAATGGTGCTTGAGAACTGACTGGCTGGGTAGTTCTCTGAATGGAAGACTTCATATGCATGTGAATGTGTTTTTCCCCACTCCCTACAAGCCCCTAGCTGTATCCTTTTATCTGTCTCTTTGTTGGAGTCATGTTAACAGATTTGGAATATCTATGGAAGTTTGACACTGGACAGGTAGACTATATATAAAAGAGACACCTTGGTGTAGGAAGAGCTAGCTTGGTATAGGGTTTCAGAAGGAAAATGTCACCTGTACGCCAGTTACTCATGCTGGATGAGCTTTAAAAGATTAAATTTTCTGAGCCTCTGTTTTCATATTTGTATAATGGGAGGGTTGAGAAGGCTCAATGATGATATTTTTTTAATACTATTTAAAACTTCCTCACCTCTTCTTCTTTCGATTTGCCTTTGAATTTCTTAAAGTACAGAGATTCACCCTCAAGGATCACTGCTCCTCTATGGTTACTTCCTTAGGTCTCCCCTGTCTGGTTCATTTTCACTCTGTAAAGCTCCCAACTCAAAAGTTGCCTCCTCAGAGAGGCCTTCCTGGACTACTCTAAGTAAGCCACCCTATCCCCTGTATTGTCCTGTTTATATGTATAATGTCATGTATTTATTTTCTGCCTTCCTTATCGCTTCTTGGCCTCGTGGCTAAGATCAAGTGCATTTTCTGTCTTTCCCATGAGGGCTGGGGTCTGGTGTGTCTTGTTCACTGCTAGGACTCCCAAGCTTGAAGAGTGTGTCTGACACAGAGCAAGTGCTCGACATATATGTGATAATTCATCAATAACTTGCACTTTCCACAGAAGTAGCCTCCCTTCATCCAGACTTAGCCATAGTAGAGTTTAATGTCTTAATTGTGCCAGCTTCAGAGATGTGAGAGGTATGATGAGTTTTGTGTTCTTGCCAGCCTGGCGTAAGGTCTTCTGGTCTAGGCAAGGTGGGAGCCCTGGATCTAGGCACCAAGCAGGGGCAGGGTGAGGTGTGGGAAGCTCTTCCAGCTGCCCTCTCGCTGCAGGGAAATACGGGGCAAGGAGGATCCTGCCACCACCTGGTGGAGAAGCCGTTGGGAGAGCTCGCTGTGGTTCCCATGTCATATGACATGTCCAAGTGATTCGGAGTTCACCTGTCAGTGTTTGAGGGCAAAGCAAGATGCTAGAATTTCTCATGTACAAGTCTTATACCAGTAAACTGAGAGCTTCCTCCGAGAAAGCTCTGCCTTCTTAGAAACCATACTAGGCAAGAAAGTATATCAGTTAGTCAATCAGCAAACATTTCTTCCACGTTCACTTGGCACGTGACACACTGTGATGACAGAAGATCTCTGGTCATAACCTCCCTGAACTTCACAGTGCCCAGGAATGCCCTTCATGGAGAGATGTGAGAATGATTAAATATGATCCCAAGCTAGGGTTTAGTGTAAGTGATAGAATTATCTAAACCATCTATTATTCTTAAGTGCTGTCACAAAGTTGTCACTTTCTCCCTTTAACTTCTCAAATCAAATTCCAGAGGGGTTTGTTCACCTCTCAAAAAGTTGGCTCTTGAAATGTAATCCCTTGAGAGCAGCTTTCTAAGGTCACGTGGTTTAAGTATTATGGCAAAAACATCACAGGCACTCTGGTCTGAGATAAGAGATCAGCATCTTTCTCTAAGCTTTTTTTTTTTTTTTTCGTAAACCAAATGAGTTCTCTTTAGTAAGAGAGAAAAACTTATGCAAACATCAAGCACCCTTATAAAGTGTAGGCTTCAGAGCAAATCATCTCTTAAAAGCAAATTTTTATCTTCTTAAGGGGCAAGAAAACCTGTAACAAACAATTGGGTGCCTTTTCTTTCAGGAACTTGCTGTGTATTGTTAGTAGCAATTGCAATCTTTTTTTTCCTACCATTTTCCCAGGCTCTAATCAGCACTAACCCAGAGGTTTATAGCTTCCAGTTGGGGAAGGGGTTACTCAACTTTGTGCCCTTTCTACAGGAAAAAATGCAGAGGAAAACACCATGCCACCTCAGAAACACACGACAAATTAGGAAAAAACAATTGCAGCTTATTCCCAGACAAATGACTAGTCAGTCAATGGCAATAAGAGAAAGACCCGTGGTTTAGAAAACCTTCACTTCTGTGTGTCTCCTTTATGCTCACACTGTTATAGCCACACTCGCAGCACTGCCGATGCTGGACGTGTGGTGGTTTGTCCACACCAGGCAGTTCTGTGTCAGTTCTGACACTCTCTACCTGGAGATAACATCAGATCCCACAGGTCAAGTAAGGGCTCAGTCCTACAAGACCTCATCCCCTTTTCGGATGTCAATCACATGTCCAGGTTATTACCTGTGCTTCAGATCGATTTGCTGTCAATCAGAAGTTCTCACAGCCCTCTCTTTGGGTTCAATTCGTTTTCTAGAGCGACTCAGAGAACTTAGTTAGTGTACTTTCTATTTACCAGTTTCTTATAAAAGGATAGGGTAAGAGCATAGATGAACATTCAGATGGAACAGATGGGTAGGGCAAAGTGCGTGGGAAGGGGCGGAGCATGCTAGCCCTCTCTGTATGTATCACTCTCCCTTCATTTGCTTGTGTTCACCAGCCAGGAGGCTATCCACACCCCGCACCATTGGGGTTTTATGGCTTAACTTATAAATAAGACCTCATCACGGAGGCGCGATCACTTATGAAGTCCATCTTTAGCCCCGATCCCTTCTCTGGAGGATGGCGGGGTGGGGGGGTGCCTGGAATTGACAATTCTAAGTTTCTAATCATGAGCTTGCCTTTCTGGAGACCAGCTCTGACCCAGGAGCCCACCCAGGGTCACCTCCTGACAACCAAAAGCATTCCTGCCACCCGGAAAATTCCAAGGGGTTTAGGAAGCAGCGTCAAAACCCAAAAATTAGAATTGAAGATGCTCCTGTGGCTCTTCTCACTTGGGAAATTGTGGGGTTTTAGGAGCTCTGTGCCGGGAACCGGGGGCAGAGGCCAACATCATTCACTCCTACCATCAAAAGATGAATGGACACAGGATGTGGACAGATAGAAAAAAAAAAAAGATATAAATGGAAATATAAAACAAATGATAAGATGTTTCACTTATTCATAAGAAGAGGAATGAAAATTTAAACTACCCAGGAAATGTCATTATTCACCTACAGGATTGGCTCCAAAACTTGCATCTTGTTGGAGCCACAGGAAAGCAAGCACTTCTATATGCACCAGACAGCGGTGCAAAGTTGTACCCCTCTACAAAGGACGATTTAAAGCTGCTGTGAAAGCCACAGGAGCATGCGTTCTTTGACCTGGCGCTTTTGCTTCTAGGAGTTTATCCAACGTGTGTGCTCCCAGGCAGGAGAAATGACGCATATACGAGGCGATGATTTGCATCATTATTTATAATGGCAGAGCAGAAACCACCGAAATGTTTCCCAGGAGGGGATTGTTAAATAGATTTGTATTTACCTACCTAATGAAGAAATTATCCATGTATATCGACGGGAAGATTGCTAAAATGTATTGAGTGAAAAAAGTAAGGTTCAGAAAGTGTATAGTATGCTATCGTTTGTGTAAAGAAAGAATTAAAACCACATATATATGTATGTGTGTATATATATATAATACACATACATATATATGTATATATAGTATGTATATAATATATATGTATATATAATATATGATATATTATATATAATATATAAATATAATATATAATATATAATATATATTATCTATACATAATATATAATATATAATATAATACATGTATATTATATATTATATATGTGTATATTATATATGTGTATATTATATATATGTATATATTATATATGTATATATATGTATATATGTATATATATTATATATATAATACACATACATATATATGGTGTGTGTGTGTGTATATATATATATATATATATATAAAATATGGAGGTAGTCAAGTATTTGCTTGTACATGGGCAAAATGGGTAAAGAAGGTCAAAAGGTACAAATTCCCAGTTATAAACCAGGTAAGTCATGGAGATGTCATATACAGCATGGTGACTATTGTTGACCCTCTATTGCATAACTGAAAGTTGCTAAGACAGTAAATCCTAAAAGTTCTCATCACAAGAAAATAATCTATAACTATGTGTGGTGATGGGCTAACTAGACATATTGTGGTGATTGTTTTATAATATCTCCATATGTTGAATCATTATGCCGTACACCTGAAAATAATATAAAATATTTTATATTATAAACCAATATAAAATTTTTGTATTATAAAATAACAATGTTATATTTTAATTATAGCTCAATTTAAAAAAACCTATTCCTATGAATTTGGTGTATTATTCATCTTATTGTATAGATGAAAACACTAAAACTCAAAGAGGTAAAGCTACTTGCCCCGTGGCAGAGGTGAAATTTGAGCTCAGATCTGTCAGAATTCAAAACCCATGTTCTTAAATATTTATACTGCTCTGTGAGTCGTGGCACCCCTCTGATATGGATTTGTCTCTTTGCACTGGTGCAGTTAAGTGAAGGTGCGTTTGCGAGAGCCGAGCTTGCTGGTTGGTATACAGCAGGCACTCAATAAGTGCTTCTTTCTCCAATGACAAAGATTCTGCAACCTTAAGTTTAGGCTTCCTGAGCTGACGAGAGCTTTATCTTTGAATCCTGGCTGAGACGGTTTGGAATATGGTGGTACATTTTTGAAAAATAAACCAGATTTTATTTGAAAAAGTGAAAAATATAAAAGATTAATCTATGCTCATAAGAAAGCCCAGGTGGAGAGCCAGAGGAGAGAAAGAGCAATTAGAGGGATCATTTTATAAACTATACAAATATCTAACCAATGTACTGTATACCTGAAACCAATAATAAAATAAAATTTAAAAAGTTAAAAAATAAAATAAGTAGAAATAAATAAAAATAAAAATTTAACTGGATTACAAAAGAAAGAAAGCCCAGGATAATATAAAGCCTGGGGAAAGTGGGAGGAAATTTAGTTTTGGTGCCAGAAAGGGCTTTGTCTGCCTCGTTCTATCTGCCACTCTGTCTCTTGGTGACTTCCAGCCATTTACTTAACTGGGCTGTCCCCGTGTTTTCTCTTCTACTAAATGAGATTCGTATTTTTTTTTTGTGTGTGTGTGATTGACATGCAGATCTAAAGGGGTTATGTATGTAAAACATCTTCACAAGGTCTGACCCCAAACAGGCACTCAGCTCGGACACCTGCCTCTGCTCTCACTGCTGTCGCCACCGCTGGCGTTGCTGGTTCCTCCCTCGGAGGGGTCTGTTTCTGTGCTTTGTTCCTTGGCCTTTTTCCCTTTGCCTTAGAGGGACCACCTTCTGTCACCTCCACGCCTCCTGTGCTTAGCACAGTATGTCCCTTCCCTAGGAGGCACTGGGAAGATATACATCGAAATCAACTAACTAGACAAGATATGAAAATGTTTTGCGTAACTTATGACACCCAAACGTGGCCGTCATCACGGCCACACAGCTTTTCAGCTGAACAAGGCTCTTTGGCATCCTTTTCAGCTGGATTCTTTCATTTTTTTTTTTTTTATGATCAAAGTGCATCATCATTTCCCAATGCTCCCACTTAAACAAGGCATGTGTTACTTACCGCGTTGGTTTAAATGTTCGTAAGAAATGTCGTGTGCCATCTCTTTGATGAATTTGACCTATAATTTGATTATATCGGAAAACACCTCAGCAGGGGCTCCTGCAGAGAAGCAGGAAAGAAAGAGCACAGGGGATGAGACACAGTAAGGGCTGATGGCGAGGCGCTCAGCAGGGCGCAGGGAGGGGCTGGTCCCCGCTAATATAAAAAAAAAGAAGAAGAAGATTTCTCCCTAACTTGAGAAAAGAGAAGAGAGAAAAACAGCGCATTTACACGAGATGATATGATTTGCTTCCATGTATGGGCATAATGGGGGGAAAAATGACTTGAACATTGGGGTTAAAATTGGGTGGCATTGAAAAGAAATCCAGCGGAATGACATGGCAGCACTGCACTGAGATGGAAGGTGTCCTTGAAACAGCGTTCGGAATGTGAGGTACGTTAGGATGGGTGATTGATTGCTCTGTGGCCCGGAGCAGCCTGGAGGGGGGATACACTCGTTTAAAACCCTCGCTGGTCTCCAGCGGGCTGGATGGAGTTCACAGAGACCTCGGTTTCCCTGGTCTCGCTCTGTGCTGAACTGGCGTTCTGCGGCCGTCTGCGGGAGGACGATGGATGCTTCTGTACCACTATTCCTCAGGCCCAGGTACGCCGTGGATCAGTATAAACAGAAGGCCCAACCTGTCATTACCTGCTCAGCAAATGGCACCACAATTCCTCACCGATCCAAGACAGAAACCTGGGCATCACCCCTCTTTCCTCCTTTCCTCTCAACTTCCTTATCCGGTCTGTCAGCAAGTGCTGGCACGTTTGCCCTGGGACTGTGTCTCTGATCGAAACGCTTCTCTCCTTCTCCACTCTCAGCCTGCGAGTCCCAGGCCCCATTCTTTACATCCACCCCGACTGGCCTCTCTGTTCCCTCCTCACGACCTTTTCATACCCAGGTGCCTGACAGGAGACAAGAGCTCTGAAAACAGATGTCGCATCTCCAGCTGCCGGAAACCAAGCCTCCTTCTTCGGCCTCGCTAACCCCGCATTACAAAACTCATGTCTCTCATTCCAACGCCTCTCCTACTTACTATCTACCTTCCCTCTCATCCAACGCGCTCCGGTCACTGGCCTTCGTTCAGGGCTTTCATTTGGCCACGAATGTTCTAGGCATCAGCAGCCATCTAGGTCCCCAAACTTCTTCACTCAACCTCTCACTCAGGGTGGTTGGAAAGTTTGATGACTGGACTCAGCGTGACTTAAACCGAGGGAGGTTTCGTTTAAGATATTGCTCTGAGGGAAAGGAAAGGGATTGAAGAGATTTTGAATGTGGTCATTTTACTGCTTAAAAATATTGATCTGGATGTTGAGTCTGACTCGGAGAGAGGCTGTGGCAATAACTGAGGTGAGATGTGATGACAACCTGAAGTTGGGTGAAGACCTTTACGTATGGAGGATGATGGACACTTTCGAGAGAAATGGAGGAAACAGACTTAGCAGAATGCAGTGACTGATGATTACTGGAGGCCAAGAGAGAGGGCGGAGTCTCAGGTCATTTCTGCTCGAGGAACTAACTGTCAAGCCCCATCCCTGGGTCAATCTAACCAGCTTTCTTCTCCAAGTACCCATCTGGTTCCTGGCCACTGCCCTCAGAAAGGCCCCCAATGCCAGTGTGGGTGACCGTGTTTGAGTTATTGCTTTTTGAGCTCACCTGAGTCCTCCGTGTTGCCTGGCAACACTTCTGCGTTTTTTTTTCTCAAGTCAGCTCTCTTTCTAATTCTCCGCACCGTTTCAAACCTCTCCACGCTTCCTAAAGCGCCCACTCAATCATCATTCTCTTTTCACTTCACAGACCTGCCTTCCATGTTGCTCACAACAATCAAGTCTAATTAAGTTGCCATCCCTTACTTTCTTGCCCCATTTGTGAATCTATTCCCCGCCATAACTTTGCCTTCAGGAAAATTTCCCATGCTCCATTGCAAGGATAAGCCCTTTGCCTATGGACTATTTCCTTCTCGTCCACTCAGCCACCTTGCCTTAATTATCTCCTCCCTCTTCAGCGTCCCTTCTCTTTCTCCTTGTTTTCTTCTTCTCTTATCTCCTCTCCATCAGCATCTAAATATTCCCAATCCTCTGCCATCTTGGAAAACCTTCCCTTGATTCTTGCTGGCTGCCATAGCTCTCTCTCCATTATAATTTGCCTCAAGACTTTGTCTCTCTCTCTCTCTCTCTCCTCTCATCATTTCTGACTTCTCCATTGACCCCTCAGCTTTCTGAGATCACCCATGCCCTCTTTGTGGACCAAACCCCATGGATTACACCCAGGCTTGGGCTGGGATTCTAGAGCTACTACTTAGGCTTGGTGACTTGGGCATGCTCATTTTGGTGAATTGCAAAAAAGAAGACAATATGAATTTGTCACTGGGTTGTTGACAAGATTCGATGAGTTGATGCATTTGAATTCCCTGACACAGGATTTTGCACTTGGCACTTGCCACCAAGTGCTACCAGAACCCAGATAACCTGATTTCGAGTCCGGGGAGTGGGTTACACTCTACCATCTGGCCCGCCAAACTGAGGAGCATGTCACATGGTACTGTGGATGGAAAGGACTCGACATGGCCCAGCTCCTGGGGTGAACGCCCTTGTTTTCGAGCGGTGATAAGGAACCCTTACAGCTGCTTCTCAGCATTCTTTTTTTTTTCCAGACTCACATTTGACATTTGTGTGTGTGTGTGTGTTTTTTTTTTTTCTTTTTCACCCTGTCTTTACAGTTGTTTTCGTAACTCCTAAATTCTTCGGTCACACGCATTCTCATAGAAGACAGAAAAGGAGGAAAGCGGTATCGTTCTTGGGAGCCTTGATGCCGGTTCCCCTGACATTTCTTTCCCAACTCCAATCCCTTCCTGGAGAGTTTCTTGCCAAGATGGGCGCTCCATGAAACAGAACGTCCTGTTTTGTGAAGACTCCAGCAAGCTCCCACTTTCAAGAATAGAGTTTGTGGGCCCGAGTCCTAATCCAGCAACTCTTTCGGTAAGGCAAATGTTTCCTGAAGTCTTTTTCCGTTTCCAAGTGTTTTGGAGCTTGCAAACTCAGCTATAACGAATGGAGCCATTACAGTGAACAACCACTCGATGGCATAAGTTATTTTAATGGGCCCGTCACTCGAAACTAAACTCCCACCATCTGTTCTACCCTTTAACTGCAAATGCAAAAAAGAATCCCATTCTCAATGGCATCGTAAAACGTTAGATATAAGTGATTTAAATGCATGTTTTGGTTCTGTATTCCGTGCAACACGGATCTGAAGGAAGGCTCATATTGGATTTATTTTTTATTTTTTTTTACGGCAAAATCAAAATTCAGAGTAGGAGAGCCTTTCTGTTCCTGAAAAGAGTGGCTTTTCTTTTAGTTGGCATGGAATATGTTCTACCATGCGATTCATTCATTCATTCATTCATTCAGTCAGTCAGTCTTTTTCCCCACAAGTATTTCTGGAATGCTACCGTGTTCCTGGCACCGTACTAGAAACTGGGAATGTAAATGTTATCAGTGATAACTGATAAGACCCCTGGCACCTCCAAAGGAAAATAAAACAGAGCCTTTCTTATAAATAAACATAAAAGTCAGATAACAACCCATACATATATTTTATGTTCTGCTTCAAAATGTTTGCCATTAGCCAGATCTTGGCTTTAAATTCCTAATTCCTCCCCAGTGCAACCTCTCTGAGTCCGTTTTCTTATCTGACGTTTACTTGGGTACCTGACTCTGTTTCCTCACCTGGAAAATGGGGACAGCAGTATCTTCCTCATGGGTCTGCTGTGATCGGATGCGTTATATATGCACACCTGCTGGCCGGGGCATGGTTTCCTGCTGGCACTCTGGTCTCCTTTCTTATTTGCATTTTTTATAGATTTTAGAAAATTACTTTTTTAGACATAAGATGATAGACTCCTAGAATACCAGAGTAGGCAAGAGTCTAAGAGATATTCTGTTTTGCATTCATGTTCTTTATGTTACAGACAATGTAATTTGATCCCAGAGTAAATTAGTAGCTAGCTCACAGTCTTGCACTTTGCAGTGATTTTTAAAATATTCTGTTTGGGCACCTCCCGATAAAAATATTTGAGCATCCACTCTCGATATGGGTATAATTGAATTCATATATATATATATATATGTACATATATATACATACACTATAATATTAACATACTGCATACATTGTAAAAATATACATAATAGAAATAAAAAATGAGCCGATGATAAACGGAAGAGGACTTGTTTTTTCACGAGTTGTGATGGCTTCATACGAAGCTTAAGGCATCCAACCTAGTCTCTTGGGATATATTACAAACATAGGTGAAGTTCATTCATATTATTTCCTGTCTTTCCAAAATACTCTGCATTCATGCCAATAGCATCCCTTGTCAACTCCATCTCCAAGTTATACCCTCACTATCTCTTTTCATTTCAGTTACGATCATGGAAATGTTGCGGAAAAGATCCAAAATCAGACCAGCGAGAAACCAAACAGCATTTGGAGAGTTGGAGAACTTAGGTTTATTACACCCGCCGACCCGGAGGAACTAGTGCTCTGAAGATCTGGGCCCAGAGCTCACTTGCAGCATTTCTCATATAGACCTTTTTGGCACAGCCTGATTGGGTAATTTGAACTCAGGCTGTTACAAAGCAGCAGGAGCTGCTATGGTTGCAAGTAGTTACATTGCCGTTGCAAGGGCAAGCGTTGCTATGGGCTACAGGCAGTTACATACAAAGTGCTACAAAGTGTGAAAGTTGCTGGGGGTTACAAACTGTTACATTTGTTGCTTAGAAAAAAACCAGCAAAGGGACTGTGAGTCTTTAGTCCATTTCAAGTACAGCCCATGCAACAAACATATTTACAGAAGCAGAACTGAGAGCTGATTACCCTTTGGAATGAAAATTCCTCTTCACTCGTCCAAGCCAGTAGCATTTGTCACCTGCACTTCTGCATCACCTTCTAACTGGCCTCTGTGCTTATACTCCTTATACTCTCCCCCTCTCTCCCCATCTTAGTCCATTCTGGTTGCTTTAACAAAAATACTATAGACTAGGTGGCTGATGAACAACAGAACTTTATTTCCCACAGTTCTGGAAGCTGGGAAGCCCGAGACCAAGGAGCTAGGAGATTGGGTGTCTGTTGAGACTCCGCTTTGTGGTTTAACTTAAAAAGCCAAAGTAAGAGTCAGTAAGCAGTTATTTTTGATCGCAGAATTGTAATTCCGGGACACAGATTATCAGGCAAAAAACCCAAATTGTGTCCTGATTTCAGAGTGAAAACAAGGGTTTCCAATGAGAAAAGGAAAGGCAAGGAAAGGCAATAATGACACGAATAGAAGAAAGGCATTTCTATTGGTTTAACAAGCTGTGTTACTTTTTAACTCTACATGGATTACCGGTTCTATCTTCAGAAAGAATATCCATTATCAACAGTCCCCGAGGTCAGGATGTCTGCTTTTTTTGTTAGCTTTACAAACAATAGTATGACAACATTGCTTTGGCCCAATTCAAAGGTTATTTTGTCCAGTTCCAATATTTCGTAGATTCAGGGAACAAGATGTGCAAACAATTCTGGAGTGGCTGCTCTGGCTCTGGTTTAAAATGGACAGACACACTGATGTCAACTTTCCACAGGGGAAATAATCAATACACAAACAGGAATACAGAGAAATTATGGCACCCTACGTAAATAGATCTCTTTGATGACACTCATGTGTAAATACATTTTTTTAAAAAAACAAAACAAAACAGGGTTCTGATTTTGAATACTCTTGGAATTTCACGCCCAGTCCCAGATTGATAACAATGCAAGAAAATTTCTTTGTATTTAACATAGCACTGTGACACAGAGTTTTCTTATAATTTGGGGAAGTTTAGCGCCAAACTGGAAGGATGAAAGCATTAAGGGGAAAATAAAACAGGAGTAAACTAATTAAGTACCCTTTGCCTTCTAAGGAACTGGGCCTACAACTGCACCCAATTTCCTCTCTGCTTTTCCTTTGATCTTTTTGAGCTTTTTTTTGGGGGGGGGGGTTCAAACCTTTTTTGTTCCAATTGCACTCATTTGTAACTCGGTGTTTTCCATCTGGGATACAGAGTTGTACAGGGCCCCCTTCCACGCCGGGCTAAATTTGCCCAGGAACTGGCTGAACATATTGGTTTCAGCATATTTACTCAAATCGTTGCTAAAACATCAGACACAGTGGGCTCCTGGGAGTCACATGGCAAGCTGAGTCCCTGTCACTTGCACGAATACAATGTAGACTTAAAATTCACGGGCAGAAACGCTGCATTTCCATGCATATTGATGGCAGCCCCCTGGCACCCTGGGCTGGGCATTTAAAGCATCCACGGAGAGGAGGAGGAATTAGGAGGGAGGTTCAGATGGTTCTGGCCTCCCTGTGTTATACATATTCTGCCGATACTTTTTCGACTCGCCTTTTTCATCTATTTTAACTTCCCCGAGTCCTTGAACTCGCCTGTGTCCAGAGCTATTGACAGTCTCATTTCCTGAGGTCTTTGCACATCCAATCTTTTTACCGCCTTCTGTTTGGTGGAGGGATTAGAGCGCTTTAGCCTTAAACCCAGTTTTGGAATGCACGCTGAGAGGGTCAGCGGTGAAGAAACCGTTTCCGCCTTCCCATTTGTGTCCCGAAGTATCTTTTTTTTTTTTTTTTTAATTTATATGTCTGGAAACCCAGAAAAGCCTTCCTATTGTAGCTGTAGCTGGAACGTGGCCCAGATCTAGCCCAATCCTTTGCAGGAAGGATTCTGTCCCTCTGTCTCTTCCTTTAGCTGCAGCATTCATTATTTTAATGCCTTGTTTACTTACATCTCTATCTGGTGATAATAAAGCTTTTTTTTTTTTTTTTTTTTTTTCCCAGCCTTTAGGTTTGGCTGAAGAGGGAAGGCCAAGAAAAAGAGAAAAGATGGGAAGAGTAGAGCATCTTGCTACGGGACTAACTTCTCTTTTCATTAACCCTTCAGAAAATCGGGATCCGTGCATGGACCAGCCTGTTCTCCTCCAGATGCTGTTCTCTGGTATCTGGCTGGTGTGTCAGACCGCGAGTGAAGGTCGTCACTTGTCGTCCCTTCTAAGATGCGGAGTGGTGGTCTCGGGATGATGAGGAGGTACAGTGCTGCTATGAGGGGGAGGCCTTCAGGTGGGCCTGCCATCTGCTTTCCATGGCTAAGGGGACGCCCCCCCCATCACACACACACACACACACACACACACACACACACACACACACACTCAGGAACAGAGCGCAGCCCTTCCCCCACCCCACATCTCCCCACGGACCTGGCAGCCTGAGCGAATGAAATCGCATGTTGGAATGCAGGCACCGTTTTGCAAAGGATGGATTGACGCCGTCTCTGTCTCCGCAATTTCTAATCGGAGTCGGTGTGGTCTCGATGTCGTCATTAGCCAGACGGCTAAGTGTCTGTAGTATCCATTCGTTCATTCGCCCACTTGCTCCTCATGTATTTCTGCAGGCATTCACTCACCGATCCTTGTGCCCAAGGGCCCGCCGCTCTCAGGCCGGGAGCTGGGTCCCGGTGATACACCGTCACACGATCAATGGTGATCGAAAAGATCAATCAGAAAGTCAGAAAGAGTCTGGAGACGGACCCTCTGCAGTTCCTAACTGGGAGACGTTAGTCACAATCCCGACTGGGGTGGTAAAAGAGGAAGGGGGTGTGGAGGGACACGGAACCCAATAAAGTAAATTAGGCAACAACATATTTAGTCAGAAAAGGTAGGGGTGAGGCGGGCAGACGTTTGTCTACACAGATCTGTGACGAGAGTTGAAAGAGGGTATCTTCAGTGAGGGACGAGTTCAAACAGGCATTGCAGAGGTGGATACCGGCTGAACCCCTGACCTTGGAGCCCCTTCGATGTAGCAGGCAGATGCTGAGAGGGTTGTGCGGTGCCCTGGACTGCACATGAACCCGCTTTTCTCTATCCTATGAGCTCGCTTTTTGCTTCCCACAGTTTAGATTCGCTTTCTGTGGGTTGGGAAGCCCGTGGCTAGGAGTCTGGATGACAGCCGGCCAGCCACTCAGGAGCTGGAAGGCAGATTCTCACTCTTCCCTGCTTCCCTCACAGCCAGGGTTTTGACTTGTGCCTTAGCCTCACTCAGCTAATCAGATGCAAATGCTGTGGACTCTGCATGAGGAGCAGTTGAAACAAGGAACAGAGACGATGCAGAATGCATTCTGGGGGCCTGCGAAGCAGCTGTGTGGAGACATCCAGCGTCTGAGGGACCCGTGGCCGCTGTGCCAATGCCCTCGTCAGCGTCCCATGCCCACAGCGCCGTGGAGCCATGGTGACAATGCTGTCCTCCTGGGAGGGACGTGTAATTTTAAGGAACTACAATACATCCCCGCATAAATAAATCATAGCAAAGAAACCAAGCATGACAATCAGCGTGATGATGAGACCAACGTTTAAGTCCTTATCATGTGCCATGCATTTTTTTTTTTCTACAGACTTTGGTACCTCAGTGAACAGAACTGTCAAACATCCCTGTGTCCTAGTCAAGCCTCTAGAAGCAGCGCCGGAAATAGGCAGTTTTACTCGAGCGGTTTATCCTAGAGAAGGGACATGAGGGAGGTGGGATAGGGAGAGGATACAGCAAAAAAGCAAGAATGTGGTCCCCACAGGAAACAGGCCTCAGTCTGATCTTGGGGGGAACTCAGAAGCACGAATCGTGAGAAGAGCAAAGTCTTATCTTAAGACAAGGGGTCTAGCCTTTTGGACCCCTATGTCCATCGGTCATTGACTGAGGTATGTCCCCAGGAAGGATGTAGGAGAGAGTCCCAAGGACCAAGGTATAGCATATGCCCATTTATAAAACATGGAACTACCAGGAGCCATTCCAAGAAATCACTTCTGTGCCAAACTTAGTTTTTCCTAGTCCTATTATGTTGCAGAAGTCCTATCCTCTGAGGATCAGGGTCTCCTGTGCCTGATGGCATAGTAACTGCTTTCGATGACCACTGGGCTATTTCCACGAGGCTCCCCAGTGGCCAGGTTGCACTCTTCTGAGTCCCTTGGTGAAAGCATCTCCTCTAGAGACCAGAACCTCTATACTGGTAGAGTTTGATGTTACAGGCAAATGAAACACGGGTCTCTAAGTGGCTCACCCTGCTTCTATTCCTAGTTTTCTCCACCCACGTGTTCTATCTATCGGACACACGTCGTCGGCATATGATGGCCATTGGTTTAAAGTATATAAAGGATGTCACCTCATCTTCCAGGGGTGTCATCTTCAATCTGCCTCCTCAGCTGTACCCTCGAAAGGTTGTTCCATCACTCTATCCATCAGGCCAACAGCCTCTGGAGGGGATTTGCTATATGGTAGAATTAATGGGTTCCACAGTTGTGTGTTCATCTTCATCTTGCAGGGGTCCAGCCAGTCAAGCTGCTTCTGGACTAAATGAGGACCGAGAATGGGAGAGTTAACAGCGCCCTGCACGGCACTGTGAACACGCACTCTGATTCGTCCCCTGAGACCACAAACAGCTTCTGATCTTCTTCTCTTACGCACGTGGAAAAGAGCACACTCGTTACGTCGATAGCCATAGATCTCAGCCCCTGTTTCTCTCCTCCAGTGAAGACACTACCTCTGGCCCAGCAGCTGCAAACAAGACCACCCTTGGTTAAGTTTGCGAGAGTCCTTGAGCGTCGATCCTGATCCAGCTGGTTTCCTCACTAGTGAAGTAAACGGGATATGACCGTCCAGTAAGGATTTAAGGGTGACAGTGATGTTTGCTTAGACTCAGGGATGAGGTATTAGTTTTGGTTTACTATCTTGGAGCGAGGAGCAATTTCAGGGGCCTCCACTTGGCTTTGTTCATGACCATAGCTTTTGCTCTATGGGTCAGTGTGAGAGTTCTAATAAATTGCTAAGCGCAGCCATGTGAGTCTGTGGATCCAGAGGATCCATTTTGAGGTGGACCTGGGCTGGGACTCCATTTATTTCTTGATCCTCATAGATGTCTCTCACAGGGGCCCCAATGGCATTTGGGGCTCCTGGGTGTTACTATCTGTTCAAACCTTGTATCTACAAGCCCTTGAAAGATCTAGTTATTTGTCTGACCCCAGTGTACAATTATGAAGTGAATGGCCATAATCCTTTTGCTGTTTTTGTCGTTGCTATTGTTTGCTTGTTTGGGGGAAGGACTAGGAAAGCACTACTGTGCACACTTGCTGTGTTGTTGTAGGATTTGTTTTTCATGGAGATCTCATCTTTCCATTGTCAGTGGGCTCCGGGGCTGGGAACACCTCTGGTGTGTACTCTGGACAATCGCGACCTCTCACTAGGGCAGCTGACCCGAGCCTTCCAATCATCTCTTCTCAGAAGGCTTCTGATTATGTGTTTTAAGTAATAGACTTGCTGGGTGTCTCTCTATAGTGTGTCATCCCTAAGAATGCTATGTTTTACGAGCCATTTCCAAGACACCTATCGGTCATGGACCCCCTGCTGCCATTCCAATCTTGGTGTCCATTATGGCAAATAGGGTCATTCTGTTTCTGATTGTTAAGCGCAGCCACTTGGCCTCTTCTGTTTCAGGCTCTTGTCATCCTCGTTGCTATTAGGGAGCCCAATTCTGAAGCAGCATCCGCTACCATCAGTCCTGACCTACAGCAGAAAATTACCCTTCAGTTGTTCACTGCTGGTGGCTCTCTCACCAGAGCATTTTTTACCATCTTGGTAAAAAAAAATAATAATAATTGTCTCCTGAGCCATCCCAAGGAATGCATTTAGTTGGCTCATTTTCTGGCCTTAGCTTCTCTAAGGCTCATGATTCCTTCCATGGTTTCCATGGTTCTGCTGGCTTCCTCTTTCATATAAGGTGGACCATGACTTTTCTCAAGCTCCCAAGAGTTACTCCAGCAATGTGTTAGAACCATCATGGGGCACCCCTGTCAGGAATTTAAATGTGTGCCAGAGGAGTGTCCCCTACCGACGAGCTCTCCATTTGCCAGTGTGTTGTTTGTCTTCACCTTGGCCCAGCATGTTAGGGACCTATTTCCAGTCACACTCTCTGGTCCTGGCAGTCCATGTTAGCTCGGCCCTCCAGCTCCTTCGGTAAATAATCCTTCTTTTATTTAGCAAGATGGGCACTTTTCTAGTCATGTCCAGCTGAGAGTTGACTCTAATTATGGATCTCGTGGCCCTCAGTAAAAGTGAGAAAGATTCTGATGATGGCAAGTATTATATTGTACACATCATATGCTTCATTTTAGATCTCTGCATAATTTTCAAGCAAGGGGGAGCTCTGTCTTCCAAAAAAGAGGGGTGGGCCACTTCTGTCAGCCCAGAAGGCTCAGGGGAGGGTGAGGGTCAATGTTCTCGTGTACATCTGTCTAGATATGCCCATTCCAAGCCTCCTGGTGCCACTAGTTTTGTATTCAGTGGCTTTTTCAATGCCTAGGTTGATCATTGAGACTTCTCTGAAGTTCTGTCATTCTTAAGATTAAATCCTGTGCTTGATCTTAAGCCACGTCTGCCCGGTAGCTTTAAAGGTCTCTAAATACTCTTAGGAACGTCTGATGGCTCTCACACATTGCTTTAAATTGCTGATTCACAGGCCTGACCCTGTTGCTTTCCCTTTTGAATACAACAGCTTAGAAATAGCCACCTGATTCCATAGTTTTTATCATTGTTATTTCGTCTAAATCTCTTGACTGTCGAAGACATTGTATGAGTTGGTACACCTCCTTCCAACTGTCCATCACAAGTAAGAGTCTCAGCCATCGCAATGCTCGAATATGTCAGGAATGATGTACACTCCACCTGCAGTGATGGGTCCTCACTATCATTCAGACAACGAGAGATCCTGTTTGAGAATCCCCATCCTAAGAGCTTCCTCAGACCACCCACTTCTGGTACCAACTCTTCCCAGAAGTAGAGTCTTCTCTAGAAGCAAAGTACCCAAGCAAGGGTTGGTATCCTTAATCTAGTGATTTATTGGAGAAAGGGTTTTCAGAGGATGTGAAGTAAAGAAAGCAGGTTGGGGAAGGGAAAGAGCTAAGCAGCAATAGACTCTCGGCTGACAACTGTCTTCAGGCTGATGTCATAGCAGTTTTGAAAAACAATTTGCACCACAAAGTTATCACTACCTCAAGGAAGTGGGCCTGCTTTTTGGATACCTCATGTCATTTAGTCATTGGCTATGGTCTGTCTCTGAGACAAAGGGCTGGTTTTTGTTGGCTGAGGAAAATTCCATGGAAGATGTGGTATAGATGTGACAGAGATTAAGTGGAGGGTAGATGGAAGGGAGGTGAAGTTAACAGAGTTTTTTAAAAAGCTGGATGAAATAACAGCATGTTTTGCTGTTGGGAATCACCAAGTAGAAAATGAAAAGGGAAAGGTGAGAAGATTGTTGTAGCTGAATAAATAAATGGGGATAGGATCCCGTTTAAAAATGAATGGGTTCATCTAAGCTGGAAGGATGGTGTCTCATCCACAACAATAGAGGAGAAGTAATGTCTAAAGAGGTGACAGTGAGATGAGTTCAGCTCCCCAGGTATGTATCCCACGGGGTTAGAAAACAAATGCATCAACCTTGAGTAGTGCTTGTCAGAAAGGGAAGAAGTTTTCCTGACAGAAGCCATATTTGATCTGCATCTCAGAGACCAGGAAGAGGCATTGTTTAGACAAAGAAGAGATCAGGGGAAAGTTTATTTTGTTGTAGTTCTCTCTTCCGAGGAATTTATATTACTTTCCAAATGAAAGCAGCTCCTCTGGAAAGTATTCCACAAATATCCTTTTGGATCAAGGGAAACATTTATTCAAGACCTACTATGTGCCAGCATAGCCAAATCAAATCTACACCATTGGTGGCAGAATGTTGAATTTCCTACTTGGAAATCACAGAACAACAAAAGACAGAGCCCTGCTTCACGATAGGAAGACATCAAGTTGCCTACTCAGCAACTGAAATTCTTTACAATTCTAAAAATTCAAGTATTACAAGTTTTTCTTCCCAATACACCCCCACGAAGTGCATTTGTCCCTGTGTATGTCCTACATTAGTCGTGTATGTCTTCATTGTGTTCAGCTGGTCGTGTCTTCTTTACTCTGCCTTCCAATGCCTGTCTTGGTGAATGTGTGTCATCTTAATGAGTGACACATTATTGGCATCACATTCTATAATCTTGGACTTTGTGACATTCTACCAGGCCACACAGGACGTGCTTGTAACCAAAGTAATTGGGATGGCAACGCTGTTGTTGATGGTGATGATGAAGCTGAGTTTCATCATGTGTGTTTTCAGTGCCTATAATGGTAATCAGCACATAGTAGGCCTTTTAATTTATTGATTAGGCAGATGGGTGGAAGAAGAATGCATGAATTAACAGGTGACATAAAAGTAGATGCCCCAGATACGGAAGGCCCTTGGATAATGTTTTATTTAATGTTGTTCCATTATAATGTGGACGAGATGCTGTAGGAACTTAACTCTTGTTTACACCAATTAGCCTATGGTAAAATTCATTTCCTTATATGTTGTTTTGCTTAAAGTTGCAGAACCTGTCCACGTTAAGGGCGGGCTTACTGTACGCTTCCCTGTCACTTGGATACACTCTTTTCATTATGGAAGAATCAAAAATCTATTAGTCAGCTATTAGCAGAGTTGACTTTCTTTATAGGTAATTATGCTGCCAGGGGCTGAGTTCACTGTTTCCTGTTCGGAGGAGAATTGCAATACAGTGAAAAGAATATGGATTTAGAAATAGAAGATTAGCGTTGAAACATAATTCAGTCACTTCTGAGCAGTGTTATCTTGGGCCAGTCACTTAACCTCTCTCCATCTCTCTCCACATCTACAAAAAGCGAGTGATAACACACTCTATTGTGCAGGATGTTGGTAAGGATTACATGAGATAATGCATTCGAAAGCGGTTTGTGTGCCAAAGCCACACAGAAATATGAGATGCTATTTTTCTCTTTGAGGCAGGCAGTATAAGCTCGCCTTTCTTTATGAATTCATCTGAGCTTAGCTTTCTAGATATGTTATCTTTTCATTGCTGCCTAGAAAACATAAAGATAATGTGAACGCTGCTAAGCCAGAGGAAAATAAGTGGAATATTGACAGACTTCACCTCTGAAGTCTGCAGCTGCATTCCTGCACATTCTCTCCTTCAGTCCTCACTAAGGTCCCTACAGCCTAATTCCCCATGCAGGAAGTACAACAGAGGATGGGATCCCAGCCGCCGGGCCTGGGGACCTGCTGTGTGGATGATTGCTGACACCAGCCGTGATGGTTCATTTGACTCGGGCATGTGGTCAACCATTATTCTGGGCGTGTCTGTGCAGGTATTTCGGGATGAGGTCACCATTTGAATTGGGTTAGCCCTTGGCTAATCAAGTGAAGACCTGAGTAGAATGAGAAGGCTAGAGGACAGGTGTTAGCACTTCACTCACCTGACTGCTTCGATCCAGGATGTTGGCTCTTCTTGGGTTTTGAGCTGGTAACTTACACCGCTAGCTTTCCTGGTTCTCAGGTCTTTTAAATTTTGGAGTCAGCCATTACCTCAAGGAGATCTGGCTCCTTTTCATAAAGAATGATATCAGAAATGATGATCCAGAGACCAGGTGTGCTCATTGCTATTGAAATGTTACTTTTAGGCCTTGTCGTCTGACAAAACAAGGAATTAAACCGAAACCACACCATCAGCTCTATTAAATAGCCACCTTGCCAATCGCAAATATTGAAAATATTGTATCAGCAAAATTTGATGAAAATAAAAAGTATTTTCTTTCCTAACCCTTTCCAGGTATATCAAGTTAAGCAAGGTGACCTAAGTGAAAACATTGCAAGTATAATAAATAGTTAGTTACTTGGTGAAACTTTCTGGAATAGATCTATGATAAAGCCTCTTTCTATTCCCCGGAAACTGAAAAAAATGAATATGTCAGATGACTGAAGAAGTGTTTATAAATCAAATAGTTTATGATTCTTTACTTCTGAACCAAATTTGAAAAGATTCAAATCAAGTTTTTAGCTGAGGGAGCATTAAAAATAATGTTTAAAGATGCTAGGTTATTGTGTGGGTTTAAAACTTAGAGTTCAAGGACTCAAATAACTTTTCCATAGCCATGTTCCTTCTATTCGCATTTTAAAAAATGTCAATGAGGATGTTTCTGTGTCTCAAAACTTTCTGGAACATCCAGAAAAGTAGCAGCAATTCCAGGAATCTCTCTTAGTTGAAGCCTCTTTTGCCAGCCTGATCCAGGGAGCCTGGGCCAGGAGCCATCTGGGGACACAGGAGCCCACGTCCCAGGGGGGCTGTTTCCTCACCCAGCTTCATTCCTTCCTTGACATCCTCTGTGCCTCACGCCAGCAAGAACATAGGCAACAAAGCAGCAACCGCTAATGGCTTTATATTTTAATTTACATAATCACAAGTTTTACTCTATTTATAGCATGAAAAAAATCATAATCTTTGCAACTACTTAAGCCTCTATTTTAAAAATGTAGATGTTTACTTAAGAATATTTGAGAGAATATTTAGATTTTCAAAAGTATTTAGCAGCTAGGCAAAAAAAAAAAAGAGGAACATTGCCTTTGGAAAATTCTTGAACGTTTGCAATAAGGCTCATATCTGAGAATATTTTTTGTTGAGAGCAACAAAATGCCAGAAATAAGCAAATGCCCATTTACAATAGAATTAGGAAATAATGTATATGATTCATTCAAACAATGGATCATTCAAACACAGCAATGAAATTTAATAAATGAGAGTTAAATTTATCATGGTTCTCCAAGTTGATCAAAAGGTGCAAGTTATAAAAGAATATATACAGTACGATTTCCTTTACTTGAAGTTCACAATCAGGCAAAACTAAGCATTCTTTTGCTTGGGGTTTCCCAAGGTAAAGTCATTTAAAAAAAGCATGAGAATGAGCAACATAAAATTCATGATAACAGTTTCTTATGGAGGCATTTGGCGGGTGAAGCCATCCACCAGACATTTTGCAGGCTCTGGCAACATTCTATTTCTTAAAAGGCGGATACTGAGTTTTTATTGTATTGTCATTAAAATGATAAATATGTATCTTTAGATATAAACTATTCTCCAGGATGTATAATATTTTATAATATTATTATAAAGTATAACATTACATTATTACATTAAAATTGAATTGTTAAATCATTATTCATTAAAATATTATAAAATTGGAATTTTATTAATTATAAAATTCTTATTAAATATTATATCACTATTATTACAATAGAGTATTTTTAGGAAAAAAGGGATGCTTAAATACTACCATGAAGGGGTCAAAGTGGAAGGTAAGGTGAGCAAGAAGCAGCCAAACATTCTTGAGACTGTGACCTTTCTTCCTGTTGGGGTCTTCTCTTGGCCACCTGCCCACCCTGGAAACTCCAAGCAGTTGGGATGTAGGACTTAGGAGAGCAGCGATATACTTGTTCTGCAGGGTCTTCCTTTTCTAACACAAGACCCTGTCTGGTGGCTGGGGCACAGACTCAGAGTCAAGGTCAGGGCAGGGGTCCGGCAGGGAGCAGGCGGGTCAGCCCTGCCATCTCAGTGAGAAACTCAGGTGCTTATCTGGAGCTCAGCCAGAATGAGGACAGACCTTGTGGTGATTAGGTGTGTAGGTGGCTTTGCAGGGGCAAAAGGCTCATCACGCCCGATGTGTTGGATTCCAGGGCTGTGACGGCAAGAGCAATCCCAGCCGCCACCTGCCTGTGACCCCGACCGCAGTCTGCCTTATTGAGAGCCTACTTGGGCCCTTGGTGGTCAGTACGCACCCTGGGCTTCCCAGGCTGGCTGACGTCTTCACTTTCACTGAGTTCCCGGGTCTGTCCTCAGCAGGGTCTTAAACCCATTCCTTTGGCTTCAAAAATTCCTTTTGTTTTGGTCCCTTGCTCATTGTTAGTGGATATACGGGCTTGGAACCATTGACTTTCTCCTCTTTCTGATCCTTGAACTTGAAAACTAACATGTGAGTAAGACACCCTCGTTTAACCTTGCTCCTACCTAAAAACAGGACTTGCACAGTTTCGCTCCAGTTCTTCCTCCACTTGGGCACTCCATCTGGGAACCGAAGGTTGGTATCCACTTATTATAGTGTCCTGATGGGACCCCCCTGCTGGCTTTGAAGGACACCGAGGAAGCGAGGATTGGCCATAAATCCACATTGCGCAGCGTTTTCTCACGATGCCTGAGGTGCCTCCCGTGGGGACAGCCGAGGGCTTTGATGAACCTGAGCTGAGAGCATCGACCTGCATCAGTCTTGGTGGAAAGTTTTCTCCGGTGTTCCCCTGAGTGCTTTTCATGGAACATCATTCCTTCCAATTTGCTGAGCGAACAGAGTTCTGATCACTGAAGAGCCGATTCTCCATTTAAAAGTTCAAGCGGGGTTATGGTTTAAAGGCTCCGAAAAGTTTGACAACAAAGATTGATTAATCCTGTGCTTGCCAAATGTAAAAGATCATGGGAACTCTTTCTATCTTTTCTTTCTTTCTTATTCTCTCTCTCCTATCCTTCATCCCTTCCCTCCTTCCTCTGGTCCTTGTTTAAATCTCAAAGGACTACACTTTGGGTAATGGGGCTTTATAAACGTGGTTCAACCCACAACAGCAAGTGAGAGGTGAGGCTCGCGGCCATTGTGTACTGACGGCTCATAGCCTCACTCACTGATGCTCTCAAGGAGGCACAAATCAACAAACTCTGTGACGTCACTGGAAAGAGCGTGTTGGAAGGGTGCCCTGGCAGGTGTTCCTCATTATTAGTTGAGTTGGATGACCTCATTATCCCTAATGAGAATGAATTATGTCATCCCATTGACCTAAGTTTAGCCGTACAAATGTAGATCTAGATACTAGAATGGTCCTTCTGCACATAGTTCTAGAATTTTTCAACATGTCTCCATGATAAATGACTTTACTTCATTGGCACCTTCTGTCATCCTGGTGACATTTTGCCTGCTGAGCATATAACTGTGTAACTAGTTCTTGGTTACTGATGCTCGGCAACTAAATCACAGAGTTGGCATCCCATAACATTACAGGTGTCTAAATCATTTATGTGTAATCTTAGAGCAGGCTCGTTTCTTCTACGGACGTTAGGAGCCCACTGAGATCGCAGTTCTGGGTGAAGTCAGAGAAATGGGATGGAGCAAGACCAATTTCACTTTCTCAACAGAAATTTCGAGAAGCGAAGCGTGAGCCTCCTACGTGCAAAGCTCCTCAGGAGGCCCTTCCCCCACTCCTTGGGTATTTATTCCGTAGGCGTCATTATCTTCCTGTTGTAAATGTGAAATCTGAGACTTAGAGACGTTAAACTTTCCCAGGGCCATTTGCATTTGAGAGAAAAATACAAGATATACTTGATATAGGCTGCACATTGACATAAGGAGATGTTACGCTACTTGACTCGGCAAACTTTAAAAATAATGATGATGCCCAAATGGCGACTTTAACCCAGCAAGTGCTGCCCCAACCTCTTCATCGACCGATTTATAAATGTTTGACAATCCACCCTCTCAGCAGGGCTATCATTTAAGAATTCTATGATTCCAGACAAACATTCTTTGTGGCCAAATTCAGTCTTCTTTTGATAGTCAAGAGCACTGGTTTTCTATCTGTTTAAGAAAGCAGTGCTGAACCCTTTCCTCAGTTGAAATAGTGCACAGATGCCTAATACATAAACAGCTTGAGGAGGGTCTTCTGAGCCCCTTCTCTCTAGCCTCTCCTTGCCCTTGGCCGTGTGGCTCCAGCGTGTCGATATAAAAAGAGAGTATAACATTAATCTGATTGCAAAGAGGTCCAGGCACCCAGTCTTAAACTATAATCCAATAGCCACGTTTTATTAGATAGACCTTATTTAGGCTTTTATTAGATATAACTGATTATGATAAATGATTATAAGTCATATTATATATAATATAATCCCATAATACATGTTATAGTATAGGTTATAGATTATTATTATTATTATTACAGGCTTTTATTGATATGGGTTATTACATAGGTTTTATTAGATATAGGTTAGAAATAGAATTTTATTAGATTATAGCTTTTTTAGATCTTGGCGTCTGGGGTAACTGGTTAGAATGTGGGTGGATGAACGCTCTTTTCACCAAGGTGCCCACTTTGTGCCACCTTTGTCCCCGAGCCCTCTGCAGAACCCTCTTCAGCCTGGAAGGGAGTTTGGCCAGTGCTGGTCTAGGGTGAGAGCCTGGCCCTCAGTATTGGAATCTGAAACCCTGTGACCTTGGCAAGCCTCTCTCTTCCCTTGGACACATTTTCCACAGGCACAGGAGGATTTGGTATTTTGTTCCCAGTCCGTCTTGGCCCCCAGGATTTTTTGAAAACTATTTAAATCAAGTCTTCAAAGCTGTTTTTTTGGAGGGGGGAGGGTTAGGGAACAGGGAGATGGAGGGTAAAGAAGAAAAAAGATATTGCTAAGTGAAATGATCAGGCCTGGACACACCCCCTGAATCCAGGCTGTCAGAACAGTTCTCTTATTTACTAGACCCAGAGCCCCCCTCTGCTTCCCTCAGCAGCAGGAAAGCACTGAAAGGGATTGACAGTCTTGTCTTTCTTCTGGCAGCTCTTATATCCACTCCCACCCACCCATCACCTGAATCCAAACAAGATCTTCTGTGGGATGGGAAGCAGGGAGCAGAGGGAGTGCAATCACGTGACCAACAGCTGCGCTCCCATCCTTGACCCGAGCTTAGGCGGCGATCAGGCCTGAGACAGGGATTGGGGAGCAGCTGTAAAGAGAAAAGCTCTTCTAAATACTCGGACTCCCTGGTTCTCACTGCTGGCCCGAAGGATTTGATGGTGAGCACTCCTGGGACCCACCCCTCCTTGTTCTTGATTCACCACTGTGATAAAAATGTACATTTTAGCAAGGCGGGTCCCCCATGCTGCCCTAATCAGAGAAAACCGGAAGAGATATTATTAAACATTGCCCTTAAATGTTGATGGACTGATTGATTCATTCATTCGAGTATCAAGTGCTGCGCGAAGCAATGGAGAAGCAGAGATTTAGAAACAAAATCAGAAATATGGCTTCGTACCTGGGCGTTCGAGGTCTGTGGACCCGCCGATAGTGCAAGCAAAACACATGTGTTTGCTTACGTGCATTTATCTAGAGAGAAGATGCATAGCTTCGATCTGATTCTCAAGGTGTAGAAGCTGCTCATTCATGCGAATCACCTGTTTGTAAAGGCCTTTGTGGTAAAGTGTAGAACATATAAATTCAGTCGGAGTGGATGCTGTGGTGATGAGATTGTGCAGGTGAAAATATGAATTCCTGAAGGTGGCCAAAGGTGGCTCAACGTGACAGGACTTGGGCACGAGAAGCAGCCACAATTTCTCCTGGGGTGTGTTTACCTGATACCTGGTCATAGAAAGGTGATTGCAAACCTTTTGGGAGATGAGAAAAGGGAGAGAGGAGTCTGCATGGAGAGTGTGTGTCTTAAAAAGTCTGCGGAGCCTGGCAGGCAGGACAGAGAGCGAGCGAGTCCCCCCCGACTCCCTCCTCACCCCCCCCCCCTCCGTCACCCTCGTTAGCAGGCGGAGCCAGAGCTGTCTTTTGCAAATGCTGTGTTTCATAACGCCTTGACTGCTGAGGGTGAAAAGGTGCCCAACCTGTGGATGCGTGTGGCACCGAATTTAGCTTTTAGTAATGATCTCCTAACCGATTTATTGTCTCCCCCACTTGAGGTCCTGGCAGACAGAAGCCAAGACTTATTCACCAGGATATTCCCAAACCCAGGAATACTGCCTGGATGCTCTAGACCTTTACCTAATGAACCCCCTCACACCTCCTGTTGAGAGTTTCGGTCTACCTCTTCACTCCCTGAATACGGGCTGACTACGTGACTTATTCTGATCGGAGAATGTGGCAGGAGTGACATCATGAAGGTTTCAGAGCTTAAGACTTAAGAGGCAATTTAGCTTCTGCCTGTGCTCTCTCGGACTCCTCCAAACTGTGTTTAGCTGTCCAACTTGAGGGAGCCTATAGAGGGACAGAGCCTGGGGGTTAAAGGAACACAAGGCAAGGTCATGGCCTGTTTGGTCACCTGAGCAGAGGTACCAGATGTGACTGTGAAATGGTCTTGTGTGTTCCAGATTCGGTTGAACCGTCCCAGCCAACACCATGTGGAAGAGACAGAAGCTGCTCCAATTGAGCCCTAGCCAGACTGTAGTATGGCGATCGAGGGGTTGTGAATGTTTGATGCTTTAAATGTTTCCTCTTAATCACTAAGGTCTGAGGTGATGTGTTATATAGCAACAGATCACTGATATGGAGTGGGTAGATGACACTCAACAAGTACGTATTGATGAATGAATAAATGAACGAACACCGCCTCCCCTCTAAAGATGTGTAGATTACATGTCAGGGATGCCAGGCCGGTCGGTGTGTGTTGGTAACTGCGCATCTGAGTATGCGGGGCTGTAACATAAATACTTCAGTTTGCACCGTGCCGATTATAACAGTGCTTCCTGGTGGGAAAATTCCTTCCTACTGGAAAGATGGGGCAAGGAAGTAAGTGGAATAGGCAAAGAGTGTCCAGGGCTCCAGGGGGATGGGACAAAGGAGCGCCGGCTGCCTCCAGGGGTCCAGGAGGGCATCAGAGCAGAGATGACTGAGATGCGGGCTTTCCTTCTCTACCTAGAGGCGGTGTGCACAGGTGCATCAGCGGGAGAGGTAGCACCACGAGTAGGTCTGGGACCGTTTTTATTCAGACCTCACTGACCGCCCTAAGATTTCACCCGTAGGTGAGGGGACAGCGGAGAAAAGGCTGGATGGAGGTGATGCTGGGGAAGCGAGCATGGATCTGAGCATGGGTGTCATTTTTGTGTGCAGAAGCAAAACCCTTCCCCACAGAAGCGGGCAGCCGCTGAAGGGTTTTAAGCAGAGGTTTGTGCCGCGTCCTCTTTCTACCCTCCTGCGTGACAAGGTCCGGAGATGGGGACAGATGCTCCAAGGAATGCATCGTCAAGAACAAGGACATGGCATGTGTTTAGGGATATTTGGTTTCTTAAGAACAATCCTATTAATAAGGGGAATTTGGGTAGCACAAATTCTAGTAAGTGTAGACGCTGTACAAGTGGATTTCAAAATTGGCTCTGAGAAAAACATGGTAAATTCCCCACATATAGGATCAGCTCCAGTCACTCTCACTATCCAGAATGCATAAACCCTTTATTTGAACAATTATTAAGGGAAATTCCTTTTGATGTGCCTCTTAAAGATGTTATGAATAAATTACAACAAGCTGAATTATTAGAACCAGCTTATACTCCTATTCCCATGCAGTTAGTAGAAAAACTAGTAAAAGATAAGAAATTTACTCATAAGCCTGTGCCTACTATGGAAGGGCCTCCTTTTGTGGCCTACTGGATATATAAAAAACTAGTAGTTTACGTTTGATGGAAAGGCTGGTTGGGTCAGGATCTCCTTGGTGCTTAAAAACAAAGGAACGAAAACTTAGCTTACAAAAGCAGCTTTGTAAAACTGATTTTAAAAATGTTTTCCTCGATACTGCACCAAGGGAACTGTCAAACAGCTATGAAAAAGTTTCAGCTTAAACTTTAGATAACAGCATAAATAAAGTAGCAACTGAAAGATTTATTCAGGCAAAAAGAAGAACAATGTCTGCCCACGAGCCAATATGTGCTGTTATGAATACCTCTATCTATCACCTTTACTTAAGTCAAACTGTATCTTACGTAATAGATATAAGAATTAAAAGTTTAGATTGTTCCATCAGGTAGTTCTGTTCCAATGATTGAGAAAAAAGAATGGACTAATTAATCATGAATAATAATATACTCTGTAAGATTTTCTGTTTCGCTTAACCACAGAAATTTAACTCTCTGCTACCTTAACGACAAAGTATAATCAAATGCCAAAATAGAAAGTATAAAAGTTGTACTCAAATCACAATAAAACGGAACAGTGTCACACCGCCTCTGAGCTGTGTAGTTGACTGTATCCCACACTGACGCCTCGCACATCTTCGGGGCCCCCTGGATCCTGTCGTGGCCGCACCGTGGCAGGTTTGATGTGATCTGACAGGTTTTGAGACTTAAGGACTAGCTCAGCTTTCCGAGTCTTCAGCTCTGACCTATGTAGAGGCTCTACTTTCTGTGGGATGCTGGCTGCCATTGCAAAAAGGGCATCACTGTGAGATGACTCTGTCCTCTGTCCACCCCTTGCCACAATGCAGAGAGGTGTTCATGCTACGGTTAGGACAACTGCTAATCCATGAACTTGATCTTCAGACTTGGACATGGCTCACAGACTCCTGGAATAGCATTGTGCTCGTGTGATTAGAAAACAAATATATAATGTCTTGATTCTCTATACATACCTACTTACAGATGATGAAGACATAGAAAGTAGAATCTCGAGATAAGGATGTATTTTCAGAAATAATTTGGACACGTTTCTGAGTTAGCAAGCTGTGGTTTTCTACAATAACTTCCGGAGGCCTCGGAACAAAGCATCAGGGGACTCCTACAGCGGGGCCGACGCCGTTCTGGAAAGCATTAGACTTCAGAGGCCAGGGAGACTCCGGTTAACCCTCTGATCCCTGGGATTTATGACGTTCTTAATCAGGAAGAAGGATCTGAAAGATTTCTTCCAATTTCAGATGAAGGCAAAATTTACGAGCGGCCGGGCGAATGGGTTGTCTCTTTCTAGAAAAGGCCATTTCATTTCCAGCCTTTATTTAAAGTTGGGATGGATTTATCTCCTTGGGTAGAGGCCACATGGTGGGTCCTGAACCAAGGTGTAGGTGAGATGTTTATTAGACTGTAGCATGAGCCTGCTGGGGTGCCTGCTCCTCATGGGCCCCACCGTCCCCCAAACTAACCACAGCCAGGCTGCACGAAGGTGCCCTCAAAGCGACACCAGCCCCAACCCAAGAGCAAGTGCACAGCGATTCATCCTTTACCAGAGCCTCTCCAAAAATTCCAACCTCACTCCCGGTAGAATTTTTTAAACTCATTTTTTCCCCCAAATCTTTGCCATATAGATTTTGCTGGCATATTCTACTCCAAACTCTGATTCTCTCTAAACTCCCCATAAAACTCTCTCTAAATGAGAGCACAAAAGATTCTCACCCTCTTCTCTCTTCCCCTGGACGCTTTCCACTTAGCTATTTATGAGTTGGACCACATCGTCCCCCACCCCTTGTGACCTGCCCCGGGCCAGGTAGAGAGCCGGGAGCACTTCACCAGCATCGTCCCCCTCCCGTGAGAGGGCGGTGGGAAGCTCGGGGGGGGGGGTCTGATTCTGATAACAGGCCTTGGGAGGCCTTACTGCTTCCATCCTCGTCACAAGAGCACGCCAAGAAGCCCGTGGGAGGGTGAGAGGCCGTGTGGAGAACAGAAGAGTCACAGCTGTCGAGGCTATTCTCGACCTGTCGTGCCCCGGCCCACACACCTGCCAACCCCAAACAAGCTCAGGACAGGTGACCTGAGCCTGGTCTAGGTCAGCGGACCTGTCCAGCTGTTCCACAGAACTACGAGAGTCAGTCCCCAGCTACCGTTTTAAGCCACTGAGGTTTGGGTGGATTTCGGTTATGCAGCAGTATGGTGGTGATGGATAGCTCATGACAACTGTTTACCGTCTTAAATGCTTCATGATTTAGGGCAGGGTCTAATTTCCATCTCACCTCATCCCACGGAAATACCTTGACCTACCCCAGCCTGCCGTGATTTGTCTCTCTGCCTAATTCTTTTTTTTTTTTTTACCCCATAATTAGACATTCATCTTAGCTTTGTCTTGTGACTTTTCCCATTTCTTTCTTGTACATAAGAGGTTCCTTATTGTAAGGGTGGAAAAAATTTTCTTTCTTCCCTTCTAGGTTCTGTAGTCTGATAAAGTGACATAAGACAGATTAACAGGAGAAAAACAAATTCAATTTTGTTTATATGAGAGCCCCATAAAAATATGGGATGCAAAGAAGTGACCAAATCAGGAAGATTTTATATCTTTTAGACAAACAAGCAAACAAACAACAACAATAACAACAAACAGTAAATTTGTGAGGAATTGACGAGGCAGAGGGCTTTGACAAGGTTTGTTCACACAGCCTTCTCGGCCCTGAATTTCCTCTCTACGATGATAAGTTTGCCTTTACTCGCCTCATACAGGTGGGGGGTACCTTTCACATGAAGTTTTATCTCCTTTCGTGGGGGACAAATGGGGGTCAGAACGTCCTTCTTGCACGAGCCGTTTCTCAAATAATTTTCATCCAAAATAATCAACATGCTAAAGTGGCATATTTTGGGGTGGCATATTCTGCACCCCTTCACAGTGTTACCTCACCATCCCGCCCCCACCAAAACAGGCCTCACTGCAGCCTTTCATGGCGTGGCATCAGCATGACCCACAGGGAAAAAAAAGAACTTTTTCACTGTCTACAGAAAATCAGTAGCACCAATCGTCAAACGTGACTCATGCGTTGGGTCCTGTGACAGCGTCGAGCTGTCAAGACTTCTGTCAACGGAGAAACAGAAACCAAAGGAAACAGCTGAGCGCCACCCAAGGCGGGACTTGGTCTGCCAGGCGGGATGGGGGGAGACCCTCCCTCATTTCTGCCCATGCGTGGGAAACCCGATTTCTCTCCCAGATCACGAGCTTCCTGAGGTCAGCAGCCTTGCTGTCTTTCTTTTGCATCCTTAAGACTTAGTGAGGAATTGAGAACATAGGCAATCATAAGGGTTGCTGACTGACTGCCTGATGGATACCTTAAAGGGGAAGGATCACCCTGTCCTACCCGCAGTCTGAGTACTTAGCGCTTCTTGCCAGCTTCATCCTCTCCCCCGTCTCCCTTTTTTTTTTGTTTTTCTCCTTAAGTACTCCCAGGAAGATTTCTCCATCCCAAGCCCAAGGAGTTTATATCATTTCCTAATTATTTTCCCTGCTGAGAACAGTCTTGTTTTGCTGTATCTAACCCAAATTTCGCCGTCTGTAGCTTCAGGCCATTGCTCCTTAGTCTAAACCCTCTGAAAGGAAGAATTATTCCCTTGATTAATTTTTATTGTAATCTCAAAGCTGTTGAGACATCGCCGTTTCTGCTTCCCCAGGAGTCTCTTTTTGCTAGATTAGAGGAATACGATTCTCCCTCTCCATGTCTTCTCCGTACCTAAATTTTTGGTGTACAAATCTCTGAGGTCTTTCTAGGTATCGTATTGAGATATTTTTCTTTCCGGGCTGAGGTATAATAATTGGTTTCCCTTATTGAATCTTTACTCTGTGTGCTAGGCAGTGGGCTAACAAGCATTTTTACACACATTATTTTGTTTGACTCTCAGAATGAGGCGAGTGACGTTATTAACCGTATTTAATCCATGAGGAAACTGAAGCCCAGAGAGGTTAAGTAATGACCGAAAGCTCGCCCAGCTCGTAGTGGCAGAGCTGGGCCTTGAACTCTGCTCCTCTCACTCTAAGTGTGAAGTCTCAGTAATCACTTTGAACCAGGCCACTCCCCAGGGTCTTCTCAGCGACTCTCACCAGGCCACTTAATGACACCAGAGTCTCATGTCCAGTTATTTAGTTTTCACGTGCTCACAGAAATAAGTGCTTCTGAGGACTCAGATGAGGATCAGTCTGAGCACATGGTGACACTGTGACTTCGGACGGATTACTCGTTAATCTGTGAAATGGGAGAGCAATCGCGATTACTGTGACGTGAAGTTTCGGTGTAACCTCTGAATCGCTATTCCCAACTGTTCTACTACCCTGTGTGGTTTATTTTTGCTGCCATCAAATGACCTACTTTTAATGCTCTTGTCATGAATTTTCGAGACCTGCAATTGGGCATTCCATCCTTAACTTTGATCTCTGGCATTAAATGAAGCTGGTCAGATGCTGGCTGCTTTTTGTCACCAAGTCGCTGCCTAGTGTCATACCCTCGTCTCCCCTGAGCTCAGGAGAGGGGGTATACTCTGAGTATCAGGGAGGTTTCTCTGCTTCCTGAGATTTCCTTTCTCTGGGAAGTGGTGACGTGGTCCTGAGTGAATCTTTAAGGGAAGGCACCTCTCGGGATTCATTTTTGCTTGGAGGGACAACGGGTGGGGCTACCCCCAGCCTCCCTCCTCCAGGGGCTGCTCAGAGCCCCGGGGGTGGGGGGGTTTGGAAAGGTTGAGTTCTATTCTGAGCTTTAAGGGAGGTCAACGGATAGTTTTAAGCAGGAGACTGGTTCTTTTTGCTTTGTGCCTTTTAGGAGATTACAAAGTGCTACAAATCTGAAAGTCAGCCCATAGCTGTTGAGTGAATAATTTCTAGGAACTTAATCACTGCACCCAAAGTCCCTCAGGGGACAGAACCATTTAGACTTAATTAATATCACTTTCGGCAGTCTGCCTCACGCCCTGGGCCTGCGGGATGGTGGCGGGAATCTGTGTTGATCTCTTGTGCCTTCTCGTACGAGCGAGCTTCAGTTACGAGTGATGTGAACCCACCTGGAACCAGCCTAAGACTCTGAAGCTGCTCTCAGGGTCAAAGGAACAGCAGTAATCCAGGCCTTGGGAGGGAAGGACACGTCTGGGCACCTCGGGAACTAGACAGACGGATCTAAACGCTGCCAAGACTCACTCGTTCTCCCTCTCGCGTGTCTTTCTCTCTGCTTTAGGCATCATCTTTCCCATTGTGTCTATACAAGGCTGACATCACGGCATCCATAGCCAGTTGCTTTGTTTCTTCTTGGGCTCGTCTCCAGAGAGACAAAAACCCTCAGGAAATATTGTGAATGACCCAAATCTGGGTGATAGCCACACAGTTTGGACCCATTCCTGGCTGTGGGCTCAGGTCCAATTATCAGGCCAGCTTGGGGTAGAGATCTACCCTCAGATCAATTGTCTAGTGCCAAATTCATGTACATCCCTTTGCATCATGTGTTGGAGAGGCCATGTGAGGAGGTAAAGCCAGACTCTGGAGCTACTTGTCCTCTGCATGACCCTGGACAAGTTATTTAACCCTCTGTGCCCAATCTGTTCCTTATCTGAAAATGGAGATGATAATAATAATATGAACATCATAATATAGCTTACATATTATACATGTAAGGACTAAACATTGTGTGTGTATGTATAATTTTCATTTGTCACAACATCAACATTATTCTTATTTGGGATAATGAAGATAGTTGGAGATAAAAATAGGGATAATAATAATAATACAGACATGAGTACTAAAAATAAATGTACATATAACAAATGAAGTACAATGTATATATAATAAAAATGCATCTATAATACATATAAGCACTTTTTATATATATGTATCTCTGTATATATCTGTAGCTATATGAATGGGTGTGTGTGTATGTATATATATATATATATATAAAATGTTTATTTGTTTATATATATTTATTTGTTTATATATAATGTTTATATATATATATATATATATATATATATATATATATATATATATATATAATGTTTATTTGTTCTCCTAATGTGACAGTGTCCATATTATTATCATCCCCATTGCTTAGACCAGAGCCTGACACATGATATTATATAAATGTGATAACTTATTAGCTGTGAACTGAGGTTGGCTGGGAATTTGGGTCACTGCTTGACCTGGCCTGTTTCTCCTAATTGCATTTGCTGAAATGCTGGCCCTAGTGGCCAGCCTTGTCTCTTGGGCTCCGCTGTCTGCCGTGGATCCCACTGGCAGTGGCCGAATTTAAATCCAGGAATTCTCACTCTATGAGGGCCTTTTCAAGCCTTCTGACTGAGGTCACACTTGGCGGGTGGGGCTGCCTCTGCACAGAAAATCAGGTGTCCTCCCTATCTGTCACATCATTGTAGTCGTTGGCTCAAAAATGCGACCCCAGGTGAAAAAGAAGCTCTTTACCCTGCGGAATGATGCAGCAGCACCTAATGCTAATGCCTATCTTGCTTTCTGCCCCTGGCTGAAGGGTCGAGATGAAGGACAGCATCAAAGCGTCTTGCTCTGTGTGGTTTGTTAGACTTGGGAAGCACCATTCTAGGGGGCACTACTGTTAGGTGTCAGCCATACTCCCTACTTGCAGTCTAGACAGAATTGGAAGGACAAATCGCATCAATAAGCACATGATATATATAACATGATATCATTGTTTGATAGAGGCGTATGACACTCCCCATCTTTATTTTTCCAGAGCGAGTGGCTTTGTAAGTGAGTCTCCTGCTCCAAGGACTGAGTAATATTTTAAAAACACGTTTGGAACTACGGCACTGCCAAGCTTATGAAGTCCTCAGCAGTTCCCACAGCTCTTAGAATCACATTTTCAGTCCTGTTAGAGCCCATGAGTCTCCTGATCTGCACTCTCCAATGAGATGATCCCCAACCACCTGCTGCCAGTTAATTCTATTCTAATTAAAATGACAAGTTTCTCGGTTGCACTATCCTCAGCTTAGCTACAGAATCGCCACATCCGTATTGAACAGTGTAGACAGTCAAAATTGTCATCATCTGGGAAGTCCTATTGGATGGATGGGGGCGGTCACTGTCCACTAGCCCTATCTCATCACCTCACTATGGGACGCCTCCCTATATTTCAGGCCATTTTTTAAATTTTCTCCAACGCACTCAGCTCTTTTCCACCATCGTTCACGCTTCTCACCTCTCTCCTCTTTGCTTCTCCACCTCATCAAGTTTTGAGTGAAATGTCACTTCTTCGAAGAGGTCTCCCATAATCCCAGTCTCTGATTTGCACTGGGTCTCACCGTTAGTGTCTCTCACAGCAGCCTCTGTTTTACTTCCATAGTCTGCAGATTTATGTAGGTGTTTAGGTATTTTCAGGAGGAATGCCTAATGTCCCCTTTAAGCTGTAGGCTCACGAGGGCACCCGTGTACTTGAACTCCAGTGTCCAACACATAGTAGGTGATCGATAAATATTTTCTGAATGAACACATAGTTAAATGAGTTCTCCTCTGTGCCATCTTTACATGCCACATTCTTTTTTAGTTTCCAGCTGAGACAAAGACTTTAATTTTCTCTTCTATGTCCATGGGTCACCTTCAGACTCTCCTGGGATTTGATCTTTTGAGGCAGCCTGTGAAGGTCCCTCTCTGTGGCATGTCAATGCCATAACCACTTTATTGGGATGTACAGTTTCCTTGGGAAGAGAAAAGGTAAATTGGCAGAGTAGACTAAACTTCCTTGTCTTCCTCCATCCATGGCTTCTTTATTTTTCATAAAATAATTGGCAGGGTAAACTATTTTCGTTTCCTAGATCTCCGTAATTAATACGTCCACATTAGAAATCAGTTATCCTTGATAATTGCCACTGGAGCTATGGCTCATAAGCTGAACACTAGTCTTGCTAACGAACTGAATGAGACGTAATTTCTTGTTGTTCAAAGAGACGATCTACTCTAATCAGCGGTAAATTTAATCAAAACTTACTGACATCAATTGAAATCATATTAGAGTTTGTAAAACTAGGATGATTATGCTCATCTTGTAAGGTGCAGGTATTGTAACAGCTCTAACACGTGGGCCTGTTTGAAGGAATGCTTACGTCTGTCGGCTCTATGCGAGCAGATGCAGAAACATGTAATCTGCATAAATAAATCAGGAGTCTTTTCTTCCCCCCCTTCCTAGCTCTTTCGTTTTGTGGGATTCAATTAATTCAACTTCTTTTTTTAAATTTAACGAGCTCAGGGTAGCGGGCTGAGCAGGTGCCAGTGTGTGGGGCACTGAGGCAAGTCAGCCCATGGAGGACAACGGGTGGATACATTTCATTTAATAAAACACAGCCCGGCCTCAGCTGGAGAGGTTGTGTGAGAGCCTCTGGCAGGCTAGATGATGTCCAAAGATGCAGGATCAAGTTAAATTCTCTGTAAGCTCCTATTACAACTTCAGTTTCTTCCCTCTCTTCTCCCTCCTTGCTTTTCTGCATGAGAAACTCCAGGAGAAGAGGGTTGTATTTCTCCGTGGAGTTTTAAGGAGATTTGTGTCTAACTTTACCCTTGTTCTTATCTGCAAGCAATACAGATTTTGCAAGCAGACCAGCTCGTCTTTTCAGACTGTAATAGAAACCCATGGAAGTCCCAGCTTGCTTCGTACCTGCCCCAGTCCCCAGTATGGGGCCCTGGGCCCCGACCCCTCACTGCCTGGGCTTGCTTGGGGAGAGGACCCCATCCCAGAAGAGTCTGGTTGCAGAGAGCACTTTCCCTGACTCATCTCTTCCACGGGACGCATCTTTCAAGAGAATTTTTTAGGAAGCATGGGTTAAACAGGCATTCACCCGAAGGCAGATAATGATGGAGCGATGATCTCGGGAAGCTCAGATATCTCATCTTGAAAAGGCCACAGCATCGTGGTCATGCTTGCCATCTTCGTGAGCACCTGCTTTGTGCTGGAGCTGTGCTGTACCGTTGACATTGACCCTCTTATTAAATCTTCATGGTGCCCTGTGATTTCGGTATTATTATTCTCACTTTACAGATCAAGAAACGGAGGCTCAAGTGGGTGAGGATTTGCCTCAGGTCACGTGGCTAGAGGCGGGAGGGTGAGAGGTTTCAGACAAGGTCTGTCCACCTTCGGAGGCAGAGCAGGACAGGCTGTGGGATCGGATCCATGCTGAGTCCCCTCTGGTTCCAGCATCAACACCACCGACGCTAACAGGATTTACAAAAGCAGACGTGATTAAACGCCGTTCATGAACACATGTCGGCCATTACGGCTCTCCAAATGGGCGTGCTTTTGCTAAGATGATGTAGGGAAAGCCATGCAGGGCTGGAGAAGGCAGACTCCTTAGCAGCCTTCCTGAAGGGCGCTGCCGTCGGGAGCAGACACATGTGCAGGGAACCGCTACGCTCACAAAGGCCTATCACTTGTCCAAGTGGCACTGATGAGACCGGTGAGCCACCCTGTGGCATCTGTCATTCCCAAATGACTCCTCCAAAGAAAATTCCCTTTCCACGCAGTAACCTGGCCTCGCTCTCTCACCTGGGGCTCTCATCCTTCAAGAAGCAGCTCAGCTATGCTTTCTTCTATGTCTTTTTTGTCTCTTATCCCTTTACTACCCTGGAAGCCTTCATCATTCCTTTGCTAAGCTTCTATAGCATCCTTGTCATTTGTGGCCTGTCCTTGGCGCCAGGACACATCCAACAGAGCAGGTTTCAGTTGTTAGGAAGCCACCCCCCATGCCCCTGCCCACCGCCCGCCGCCAAGGACTCTGGGCACGCATGGGAGGCCCGTACCTCCCACCCAACATGAGCACCATTGACAATGGAAAAGCATATAATGAGCAACGTACTCTCTTCCTTCATCCTGCTTCATTTCTTCTGCATTACAAGGTAGGATGTTATATTTCTAAATGGGCTGATTTCTCTAACTTCAGAAAATGAAAGGCCCATTGTATTTTGCTAATGATTTGCACCTCAGCTTACTAGATTTTGTAAAAGGCGTCGAGGATTGATGGAGGGCTAAGAGGGGAGGTGAGTCTTTGAGATGAGGAGATTAAGGGGGTACATTAATAAACAGCCATCTTATTTCCCGCCTCCATCCTTTCAAAAGAGTTCTTGCTGCCCACTGAGTTGCTGGGGTTTTGTGTTGTAGAGGCAGAAACATGGCTGGGAAGGTGAGAGGTGGGGAATAAAGTGAAGAAAGGGACTCTGGGGTCTTGGACTGTGACAGTATTTGAACAGAGAGTTGGTACTGGAGATTTTAGATATAGGTACTGGTGGAATGTGGTATGAGAGTCATGGAGAGGAGAAAAAGGAAGGGAAAATTCACTTTAAGAAGCAAGGAAGCAGGCCGTGACTCTGATCATCTTGAAAGTTCCTGAAGAGATTTATACTCAGAATTCAACCGAGCTGCTCTCTGCAGCGGGGATGCGTCTGTGTGCGACACTGAGGCTGGAGGTTTACGCAGTTTCCAGGAGGCAAAGGATGCTCTGTGAGCATGGAGGAGAAGAGCCGGTGCCTTGAGCCTGCGGAGAAAAGCAGAACGAGACGGCGTGAGTCACGGAGAAGCCAAGAGACGCAGCGGGCTGCGGGCCAACTGGCTTCCTCTGTTGGCGTGCAGATATTATGGAGCGGGTCTTTCCATTTAAAACTGTTAGTGTTTCCATGATGTCAACCCATTCTCCCCTCGGCTCCTTCCTAAAGAATCAATGAAGTGTACTCCTCACACATATTTTGTGTGAGATATTTCATTGTTGACTTTGCTGCTGCTCTGAGGAAGGGTCTGAATTTCACCTCTGGTAGGGATGCCGCTGAGCTGTTTCTGCAGAAGCAAGACCTTGAAGGCAGAGGCGGCCACGGGAATGCCGCTCCCCAAGCCTTCCTGAAACGCTGGCAGGGAGCTTGGGGGTTTTTATAGGTCATAACATAAAGCTGCCGATCTTAGCAAGATTTGGAGAGTTTGGGTGGCATCAGCAGACATTTCTGGTTACGTGTTATAGACGAAGTCTTCTCTCTCTCTCCCCCCGCCCCACCCCACAGCTGCTCGCTCTCTCGTCTTAAGCCTGTGTTCAGGAATCTACATGTAAAGCTATAAGTAGGTTGAGAAAGATTTTACAAAAACCCTTTCCAGGGAGTTTTGCTCACCCACAGGATGAAGGGGTAAGGGAAGGCGTAAGTGGGGATGGACTTTCTCTCTTCATTGCTTTAATAAAATAAATCCTTCCAAATGTTCTATTATAGACAAAATTTGGGGTAGAAAGACTCTCTACTAGATATGGCACCATATAAACTAGCACTTATATAAAATGTACTATATATTTTATATTAGTTTTACAAAAAGTTTATTTCACTCTCAAGGAGGCTATAGCTAGTTAGCAAAGGAGTTGATTTTAAATCTCTGCTCAGGACCGGGCATATACATCTTCCAACAAGCTCATCTATCAGTATAGGCTAGGAGTTATTCAGTGTCGTTTACTGCTCATATAAATGATCTTTTTTTTTTTTTTATCAATATCTTTCTTCGCATTCAACTCTGTTAGCCCCCGGGTGCCCGTAGCATGGTGCTAGTCTTGGGAACGCACTGTTATCTTTACGGCTGTGTTCGCATCTAATCTGGCCACATCTATTTCAGGCTTTCCTAGCTGTGCTTGAGTGACCCGGGTGACCACCAGAAGCTCCCTGATCCAATGCCGCCTGCGCTGCTGTAGTTAGGCTCAGAGTTTGCTTTTAAAACAACTCACTTGAAATGTAACAGGAGGCTTTAAAGCCACACACACACACACACATATATATATATATATATATATATATATATATATATATATATATATATATGTCAAATTGAAACAAAACACAACAAACTGGGTAGCCCGTTCATCAATTCATTGACACTTAATAAATAACTGAAGAGTGTCTAAGATTGGGAACAAGTCTTCAATTCATAGGTAAAGTGATGGGACGTCTTTCTTAGCAGGAGAGGAGGAAGAAAACGCACACTGTTTAAGATATTAGCTTATCACCTTCCAGGATGTTTAAAAATCAAAGAAATCACTGGATCGATGATATTAGTTTTCCAAGCTCCGATGTAAAAATACAATCGGGGTTTTGGGTTTCCTTTCTCTGCAAATCTAAGCTCCCTTGAGGAGGAAAAGATAAAGGACCCTAGGAGATCATTCCACCTCCCAAGGGAAATGCCGAGTGTGAAGCCTTCACGGGCGTCCTCTCTCTCTTGTCTCGTAACAACCCTGCACAGAGGGGATCGTATTCCCATTGTACAGATGTGGAGACTGAGGCCCGGCGGGTGGAGGTGGAACGTATCGTCACACTCTATATGTCTCTGGCTCCCAAGCCCATCGTCTCACTGTGCTGCTCAGCTGCTCCTGTGTTTCCTGGGACTTAAGGTTCCGTTGTCTTAGGCTGCCCCGGACACCCCTTCACCATTCAGGAAACCCTAGAATAGATTTTCAAGCAATGTCTCTGCATTCCTAAAAGGCGACTCCCGGATTAGCCTTTTATCCTTGATCAGAAAATAAAGAAATAAAGGAAAACTAGCTTACTGCGCCGGCTTCTTCATGGAGAAGCGTTTGTTTCCTGTCCCTTGTTTGTGTCCTAGCGCTACCCCGTAGGGCATCCCGGCTGCTGGTGTCGTTCTTCCCGCTATTTCCCTTCAGGTTTCCGTTTTAATTCCTTGTGTGGAGAGATGTCTTGCTTTCAAAGATACAAAGAAAACCTCCCTGTTCTAACATGGCCTTGGTTTAAAACGAGAGAAACCATTTGCACGGCTGGCGGTAGTGAGCTGGGAGGGTAGTGAGCTCGTTCTGTGCTGTGGGTCTGCTCACTGATAAAACTGTGTTGCGACAGAATTGCAGGAGAGCTTTTATTATTATTATTATTATTATTTTAATTTATTTTTATTTTTATTTTTTAGGTGAGGCAACCCTTGGTTGACCTCACAGATTGCAAGGACCTTGTCAGCTTACAATCCTTCCTTTCTTCTTTCTTTCTTCCTTTCTTTCTTTCTTCCTTTCTTTCCTTCTTTCTTTCTTCCTTTCTTTCTTCCTTCCTTCCTTCCTTCCTTCATTCCTTCCTTCTTCCTTCCTTCCTTCCTTCCTTCCTTCCTTCCTTCCTTCCTTCCTTCCTTCCTTCCTTCCCTTCTTTCTTTCTTTCTTTCTTTCTTTCTTTCTTTCTTTCTTTCTTTCTTTCTTTCTTTCTTTCTTTCTTTCTTTCTTTCTTTCTTTCTTTCTTTCTTTCTTTCTTTCTTTCTTTCTTTCTTTCTTTCTTTTTCTTTCTTCCTTTCTGCCTACAGCACCTGGTCTTCCTAGGAGAGGATCTTTGAAGTTTGCCGTTTTCTCCATTTCCAAGAAATTTGTCTTAAATAAAAGAATCTGAAAGGTGAAAACGACTTCACGCACAAAGAAATTTGCGATCGCGTTGTTCAAAAAAAGTGGGCAGCAATCCGACTGTCTGACAACTGGATAAGAGTTGTGTAAACATAATGCGTCTACTAATAAATATCATGGAAACATTAAAATGATGGTTCTGGACGTTTCAACTTCATGCAACAAGTCACATTTTCATAATTTCTTCCCCAGATCTCATTCACATGACAGTAAAGGGATTCGGAAAAAAAACAAAAACCATAGAGTCCAAGAGAATGAGAGAAGAAACTAAAGCGAATGGGAGATATGAACGCATTTTTAAAAGGTGAGAAGCAGATTTACTGTCGGTAACTGGATCGTGGCTGAGAAAGCTGAACCTTGAGTGCCCACTGGGTAAAGATGAGGGAACAGACTCATGTTACAGAATACCGGGCGGGCTCTGAGACTTGAGGCATCAGGCAGCGCCCAAGACAAGGAATGCCACGGGCTGAACGCAGGAACTGTGGTGGAAAGATCTCATGCAAGCAGCGAGACCCCGATCTTTCTCCCAGCTAGGCAGCTCTCCCGCCTCACCTGGCAGAAAACGAGAGGTTTACTCTCAGCGGAGGTTAAACAGATAGACGCTGGTCCCTGGGAACCGAGACCCGAGACAGGACAAGACAGGGACACAATAAGAAAACTTAAAAAGGAGACTGAGAACGCAAGCAGGCAAGCTTACACCCCGTGGGGGGAAAATGAAGGAGCCTCAGGGTGGAAACTAGCAAGCCTAAGGAAAAAAGTCTGCAGATGCTGATAGTTACAGGGAGAGGTTTCACCTGCCGGCCAGTTCCGAGTCCTGTCTCTGTATGGTGAAGTCCATTTTTTAGCCTTTCCCATACACAGGGGGCCCGGGCAGCTTTTAACGCCTCACTCCAAAATCAGAATGGACAACCAAGAATCACCTGACACTTGCAGACAGTATAAGATATGAGAACTAGACACCCAGACAAGCTATCAATGAAAGGAGATCCAGAAAGAAAAAAAAATAATAATAATAACCAACAATGCAGTAAACGAAAGAAAACTTAGGACACAACAATTAGTCATTCCTTAGGAAGATAAGACAAGATATCATGTCCATGAAAAAAAAATTAAAGAAATACTTTAAAATTAAAAAAAATATATGATAGTAGAAATGTTAAAAATTTAAAAAAAAACAAGTTGAAAGATAAACTTGAGGCAGTCTTCCAGAAAATAGAACAGACAGACAAAGAAAGAAGAGGGAAAAGCAGAGACCAATTCTGGAAAGAGGAAACAGAGAAAAATGCGGGGAGGAAACCACAAAAATGTAAGAAAATTTCTCAGATTTTAAAGAGTATAATATAAGAAATAATAATAAAAAAAGACCTTAAGCGAGGCATATTCGAATAAAATTTCAGAACAGTGACAATAAAGAGGATCCCAACATCTCCCCAGGAGAGAAGCCAGTGCAGCTACACAGTGTGGGGAATCAGAGTGACGTCAGACATCTCATCAGCAGCAGGGAAGGTGACAAAGGAGCGACTTTAAATTCGGAGGGAAAATCACTTCCATTCCAGGATTCTCTGTACGACAAATAATATTTTAAGTGTGGTGCTAGAACAGAGACATGTTCAGCCCTTCAAGATCTCCAATATCTTCCTTTGCAAACTCCCTTTCTCAGAAAGATGTGGTTCACTACAAAAGTGAAATAAGACTAGACGCTGGGAGCTATGGGATTCTGGAAAGCGAATTTGACACAGCTGAGTAGGGAAGGCATTTCCAGGACGATGGCGAGAAACATCTGGAGGATGGTTTTGTGGCAGCCTTAGGGAGCACCATATCCAGGAGAAGCCGAATCCCAGAGAGCTGTGGGAGACGGTTCTCGATGAAATACAGCTGGGCGAGGTGCTGAGTGTGTCCTCAGAGGGTTTGGGAAGGAATTTGTCATAGGTACGCAGAAAATTTAGCAAATTAAATGTAAGGCAATTATTAATTTGAGGGAAAATGAAAAGTTTCAGAAGAGAAACTTAATAAGCTGCAAACAACATTCACAAAAATCAATCTGATAAACACCGAATACTGAGATCAAATATTGCCATATAACTGCATTAGAGAGATGGAGAAAGAGGAGGGGTGTGTGTGTGTGTGCGTGCGTGCGTGTGTGTGTGCATGCGTAGGGAGAACGAGAGCTAAATTCCTAGAAGGAAAATAACATCTAAAACTGGAAAATTAAAAAATAGCTGAGGAGCATGATGGGAAGCTAGTCCTTGTCTTCCAATATCAGTTTCCTCTGCAAATTTTTAAAAGTTCCCTCTGCAGGGACATGGAGCTCAATCAAGTCTGGGGCAGAGACTGTCGAGTCCTACCTGAGGAATCCTGAGGGCTCCGATGGTGAACACATCACAGCCTGTGGACCAAAGGTCAGAAGGACCTCCCTGAATGGTCTAGAAAGGCGAAACTGTCCTGGGGATTGTGAGGGGGAGGCATCCAAGTGGCATCTGCCATCAGCTTTCTCAACAACATGTGTAGGGAAAGATCCGAGGTCTATTTTTTATTTGATACGCAAAAACAGAAAGATCCTTTGTGAACCTCAGGATTATGATGGAAATCAGACCTACTACAATAACTAATTGTGACACCCAGCGCCGAGGGCCGGGACACAATGAAGCAGGGAGCGTTGTGGAGACAAGAAGGTAGAGCCCTCCCAGCCTCCAGGGAGAAGTTCTGGGTACACAATACTCCGAGCCCCAGCCTGGAAAACAGCACTCTCCAGGGACCTGAGAATGTCAGTGATACTCCGTGAAGTTCCATGGGTGAAAATAAAATCAGCATCGAGAAGCGTTCAGACAAATCAGCAGGTGGCAGTTCTGTAGATGAGCATTTTGAGAAGAAACGGAAGATGCGTAGAACACCTTTCCTTACGATAGAGTCGCAGAAGTGAACTTTCTGAGTGTGCACCTGTATTTTAAACCAGGCAGCCAAAAGGACTCCAGGAATGCCAACCAATCAGCCCTTGTTGCCACTGTCAGCGTTGGAAACACAGACGGTCACCCACTGTGGACACAGAATCACAGACTTTGGGTCGGAAGAGACCTTAGAGTCTTCTTCCCAGCCTGACCACGCTCAGTGGGCAGTAGCTCCATGTAGTACTTGCTGTAATACTTTATATGTATATTTTTTATGTCCACACTATACCTTATAGAACATTGTAATACCGTAAGTCTTTCCTACTGTAACTCTTTGGAAGCAGGTAGGACCCTGTCATCTGTACAACTAGTTCTAGGTTGTCAAGCAGGAATGTGAACAGTAAGAATAGGTTTTTGGTCTCTTTATGGTTGATGTTCTCGGTCCCTTTCTCTCCTAGCCCAGACATGAGAGATATAGGTGTTTACGAAGGCTCTTCTGGGGAAGTAATGTAATAAAGGGAAATAAAATGAAAGCTGAAAGTGAGCAAACTATATCCTGTGAAACAGGTGATCTAGATCCATTTCATTCTTTGTGTGGATTTCCTTTAGTCCTGTCCTGACCCGTAGTGAAGTCTTCTTAACGGTTCCTGTTTAGTGTCACTGTGTTAGGGTCATCGAGACAAGGTCTGGATAACTCCGATCAAACTCTTTATTCTACGAAAGAGAAAAGGAAAGCATAAGGTATAGAATGATTAAGTGTTCCTTCACGGTCAGCCAGAGCTTACAAGAACAAAGTCTTTTGTCTCCCTGATCAATCCTCTAAATCGTGAAGATTCTTGCGGTTTGAAATAAGTGGATCATTTACCATGAAGGTCTGGTGCCTCTGAAGCTAGAGTCTGAGAACATTCTTGGATGCCAATTTATGCATTCACAGTCCGTGTATTCAATCAACTCTTGCCAAGGCTGAACTATGGCCTATTTGGTTATGCATGATTCACATCAAATACTAAGTCAGCAAACAAAACCAGGTAATTTATGTAGTAGTCTGTTCTATTTATGTACATGAATGTAAACTCAATCTTGTGGCCATGAACATGAACAAGGATTTTTCCTTTCGGAGTGGTTTTATATTATCATAAGATATCCAATGACCTCCAAGAAGCATCTGCCTTTAGAGCAGGGGCCAAAAAATTATGACCCCTGGGGCAAATTCAGCTCATAGCCTACCTTTATAGATAAAACTTTATTGGAGCATAGTCACTCTCATTGCTTTACATATTATCCATGACAGGGACTCAGATTTTTTTATTATCTGGCGCTTTATAGAGATGTCTGCCAGTCCTACACCAGAATGTGCTTTCTTGTTGCAGACGATGGGTATTCCTCTAACGCTAATTTTTAAACCATCTCTTTCTACAGTCTTTTTTTCAATTTTATCTCTCTGACTACAGAAACATCCAGAGAAAAATAAGGTCCGTGAACAGAAAGGACCAAATATGACTGCTTAGATTTACTTGGGGAACATGTACAATAGAAATTTCTGGTCCCATCCCTAGATTGTGTTTAGGGTCTGAGTAGGTCCTGGGAAACTTTACTTTCATATAAATGACTCTGGTTCACAGGCTGGAGTGAGAAGTCACAGGAAAGCACGTGACATGGAGACGAATGGACAGGGGGAGGATGCTGTTTCGGTCTTACTGTGTGATGTGGGAAAATCGTTATCTCACCTGTGGAGTAAGAACAGCAGTTCATCCTTAAGTAGGGCTATTCTGGGGACCAGACGAGGTAACAGTTTAAAAACGCCCAGCACTGTGCCCGCACATTAGATGCTGGGTTGATGTAACATCCTTCCTTCTGCTGGAGAAATCCAGTGCCTCGGAAAGCACACCTGGCCAGCCGATTTTCTTCATTGCCACGTGTGTTACACTTCAATCTCTGTTTATGTTAATTCTGCTCTTGTCAAACTATTCCCCAACCCACAAGTCCTTTTTCATATGTATTAAAGCTAGAGGCGGTTTGTACAAACTCATTTCAGGAAGCACCCAGGGAGTCGATGGCCCTAAATGGCTTGTTAGCCACATAGCTGCCGAGGATCTTGAGTGATTTTGCTAAAATGTAATTAAGCTCCAGCTTTTCTATAACCTTTTGATTTTTGTGAGAAACCTTGATATCACATGATGAAACTCATACATTTAGAAGACGAACCGCTGGACACATTGGGAAGATATCCAGTTAGGATCTCTTTCCTTAGAAGTAGAGAGACTGACTTTGCCCCTTTGCCTGGGTGTTCTCCGTGGCGCCCACAAGCAGTCTGCGGAGCAGGTGCTGTTGATGTTACGCCCACGTTCGCTCTCGCCCCACCTGAGTTTATCAGCAACCCCAGAACACTTGACAGCACCCTGACAAGTTTCAATCTCAAGGAACTATATATCTCGCATCTTCCGGTGACTTTCTCTGCATTTCAGGAGCTTGCTCCCAGCAATCAGATGCAATCTGAAGGTAAGGAAACCCGGGGACGGTGGATAATTATTGCAGATTTCCTGGTTCCAGGGAGACAATACAGAGGGGAATTCTACATCGTTCTTCAGAGGGTATCCAATGGGATTGAGTTGCCCAAGGCGGTTATCCACTCCCGAATGCACCCCTCACTGGCTTTCTCTCTTTCCTGCCTCAGTTTCCCCATTTCCACACTTGGGCTTCATGGGCTCATCTCCTGGATAAACTGCTTGATCCAAAGTCCTTGTTTCAGGTTCTGCTTTCGTTGAGATTGAAACTCAGATTGGTTTGGAGCCGGAACATAGCAGCGATCATGGCCTGGCTCTCCATGGGCACCTTCAAGTTCATCCGTGTACTTCCAGCTCCTTTCGACAAGGAGAGCCCAGTCATCAGGATCACAGCTGAGGTCCAAAATATAAGGAAAATCGTCCCCGAGCTCCAAGTCGAATGCACGAACCATGTCTCTCAGATTTTATTCATGGGTGGGTATCCGTAGGCCTCCCTTGGAAACTGTTTCTGTTTATTTTTTCTCTTGGCAGTGATATAACAGCCTTGGCTAACTCATTCCCAAATGCATATAAACTCTTAGTCAAGCAGCCAATTACAGAGAATCCAGAGGTTTCTCTAGGCTCTAGGCTGTTACTAGCCTGTGGCAAACAAAGGGATGTGAATTGCTCACAATACAAAGCACACCAGCTTGAAAATTAAGTGTAGGGATGAATAACTCTACAAAGAGGCTCTGAGGGCCTCACTGTATTTTAACCTGGTATGATAATTGATTATGATGGTTCATTTTATACACCAACTCCACTGAGCCATGGTTCCCAGAGACATGGTCAAAAATTTTTCTAGATGTTCCTGGGAGGATGTTTTTGGATGAACTAAGCCTTTAAATTGGCGAACTTTGATTAAAGCAGATTGCAATGTCTGGAGACATTTGTGGTTGTCCAAACGTGGGGAAGGGTACCATGACATCTAGTGGGTACAGGCCAGGGATAACTGCTAAACATCCTGCCAGGCCCAGGACGGCACTCCACTAGAAAGAATTATCTGGTCCAAATGTCATAGTGCTGATGCTGACAAGCCCTCCTCTAAGCTTTAGTTCTTTCCAGAAAACTGGGTCTCCCTTGCAAAGCGTGTGTGAGGATTCGCTGGGTAGCGCTTGTGAAGGATTTAGCAGAACACCTGGCCCCTGGTAGGTCCCACACCTGTCTTCGGGGATTCTTCATCTCCTTGCTTGGCCTGATTTCTCTAGCCCTGTTTCCTTGTCACCTTTGGTTCACAGTAAGTACATTTGTCTCTTAGGAAAAGAAAATGACAGAAAGTAAATTTTATCAAGGAACTGGTAGAGGCCAGGATTTTTACATAAACCGTTTCATGTAAACTTCTCCAGAACTCTGTGAGGTTGGCGTGACTGTCCCCAATCGGCACATGGACCTATGAGACTCAGCGAGATCTCCTGGCATCGTCCTTCAAATAGAGTTAGTCAGCAGGAGACTAAGGATGGCGCTTAGGGTTCAACTCTGGCCCCTCTGGGCCCTGTCACTTGGACGGCCTAGGAGGTTAGGGAGGAGCAGAGGGGCTTGAACGCTCTGGGGGAGGAGGAACAAGGCAAGGATCTGGGATGGCAGGGAGATGTCAGTGAGAGTCATCCTTTACCTCGGGACTGGCTGCTGGCAGTTTTTACTTCCACCTGTTTAGAAGCCTGGCCCATGTTCTCTTGTTTCCACAAAATGGCAGCCAGCCTTGTCTGTTTTTGTTTTTGTTTTTGTTTTTGTTTTTGTTTTGTTTTGTTTTGTTTTGTTTTCTCTTCTTGAATCCTAGGAATCGGGGTATGTATTAGTTTCTAGGGCTATTGAAACAAATCACCACAAACTTGACTTAAAACGACAGAACTTTATTCTTCACAGTTCCGGAGACCGGGAATGTGATATCAGGGTGTTAACAGGGTACTTTGAAGGTGTCTAAAGGCCTTAGAGGAGAATGCTTCCTTGCCTCTTCTAGCATCTGGAAGCTGCCAGCAATGCTTGGCATCCGCCGTGGCAGCATAACTCTAACCAACACCTGCAAACACCTGAATCAGGTCCCATCACAAGCCCTGGGGGGCGGGACTTAAACAGAGCTCTTTGGGAGATACAATTGAACCCATCGCAGAGTTTAAACAGTATTTTAATGGCTAAAAGTTAAACCTTAAAAGCAGTCAAAACCTCCAATAACCCAGCGGCAGTATTGGACATTCGAGAGGGCTCAAAATACTCTTCCAGCATCCTGGCAATGTGGTCCCTTCTCAAGAGAGGAGACTCCCATCACCCCACCTGACGGAGCCTTCTGGACGCCTACGGTATTTCAATACAAGCAAAAGACACGAAAACTCATCTCAGAGATGGGGAAGAATATTTAAGAAGGGCAACATAAGCAGGTATTTGCCTCTCCTTATGCTTTAGGAGTACGCATGAGAACAAAAATACAGATCAGGGTGAGAGCTCTTTAATTTTTGGAGGCAATTTGCAAGCAGGAGCCCTGTCTGGCTCTGGTCTTTACGTGGGTGCATGTGAACAGACAGACATGATCATGGTAATCAAGGTGACATCCTCATACAGTGGATTCTACGCTATTCTTCCCTTCAAGACAAAGAACATTTATGCCATTAAAATAGGCTGATTGGAAAAAAATTGTGTGTCAGACATATACCTGAATTTATACTTTCGAGAACAAATGACTGTGGGGCATTAGAAAACTGCAAGACTGAGCAAAATAGTTCTTTTTTTTCCCCCAGCACATATTCTGAGGAGGAATGAGGAGTTGTGTTTCCCAGGATGCCACAGCCGGGTTCCCCTGCTCATTAGTCCACTGCAGAGCTGGGCTGCTCCCTCGGGCCCTAATCAACGGACTCAAATAGGCTGCAAAATCGATCTGACAGTTTATGACGAGGAGTCTGGGGACGGGGAGGCAAGGGCAGGGGAGAGTTTAGACTTTGGGAACATGGAATGCTGTACTTGGAAGGATATCATCACATTTGCCTAATGTCAAGGAGTGTGGCATTAGTGGAGGCTTCTGATCTTTGGGCTATGAAGTCGTTGTGACAAGGAACCTATAATGTGTGCATGCCTGTGTGTGTGTGTGTGGGGGGGGGGGTGTTTTTTGAGTCCTGAGCTTGGAAACCCTTATTCACAATGGTGGAGGAGAAAGTTCTCTCTGATTGACATAAAGAACAAAAGCCATTGACATTTGTTGATCATTCACTAAATATTCGGTTTTTCCTTTTAGTCACCCTAATAACCCCCCGAGGTTGGCATCATTACCCCCTCATACAGATTAGGACATAGGGGCTTGAGAGCAAGAAAGGTATTCAAAATATTTAACAACCCAAAGAGAACGGGCATCCCGCGATGATGCCTGGGAAAAGGGACCTCGGCCACCTACCCTGAAGGATGAGTGATGTTAGAGGCTTTCCATTGTCAAGGTGATGGAGACCTGTTCTAACCGCCGAGAATGTGGGACATGCAACATGAGGGTAGGAGACAGTATTTTTAAAAAGGAAAGGACACTCAGAAGCAGAGCCAGATTACCGAGAACAAATGTTGCCAACGTCTGTCATTTTCCCCATGGCCAATGCTTCCTTCTCACGTGGAACTAACCAGGTGCAGGGCCTAGGTGCTCGTCGGGGGAGGGGTGGCGTTCCGAAGCATCACACTGAGAGAATACTATTTACGACTTCAACGGTTTTGCTAAGCATATTTTGAAAACTTCGGTTAAGATTTTGGTTCTCTAACACACAAGATTGCGTTTGGAATTTAGCAGATCAGTATTCCCTATTTTTTCTTTCTGGGTTTGCATTAAAATCTATGTCACTCGTACACATTCCGCTTTGTACATCAAGACACAGGCAGTTCTTTCGACCGATGACTCAGAACTACAAATGAAACCATGCAGACGGAAATTAAAGGAGAATGTCCTCTCTCCATCCAATTGAAACAGAAGAGACATGTAAAATCCTTTTATTGTTTTTTATTTTTTTGAAGTGAGAGGAAAACTAATATTCCTCTTCCAAATACAAATAGAAATTTACTGCTGGTTCTGAAAATACAAGCCCAGAAAGGACACGTTTGCCTCTGTGGGTACCAGCTTGGTCGTTTTATCTCTTTTTAAAAACCTTTGAACTTATGCCTCCTGCTTTTCTTTTGCATTTCATTCTTTTTTTTTTTTTCATTGCATCTCTCTCTCGCTATGCCGTGTTTTTCTCACGGAGCCTGCACCATATCTCCCTTCCTTCTTACAGAGCCAAACCTCTTCCGTGATAATCACAAAATTACAGCCTCGGAAGGCAATTCCCAAAGAGCGGTCTGCACAGCCTTGAGGTAAGCCGGCTGATCGTAGGTGATAAAGATGCAATTACCTTTTCTTATTTCAACAGTCATGTATTCATTTTTAACGAGTATTAAAACATAGAATTCAAACACCAAGCTGTGATTACATAGATATTATTGCCTCGGACCAGGCTAAGCTTCATAAATGAATCTATTTGTAGTCAATTAAAATGTGTAAAGGAAATAATGGTACAAGTAGTGTGTGGATACAGCGAAGAGCATGAACTGTTTGGGAGACAATTCTATCAAGGCCCGAAATAGTATTCTCTGGCATCAACTCTGTTCTCAGCAAATGAACTGGCCATTAGGGGAAGTGGTTACTGCAGGAGTACAATGTGAGTGGAGAGGCTATGTGTTAGGAAGACAAACACCTCTCCTTCATTTGGTTAGCCCGATGCGCTGTTCTCCAAAGGAACTCAAGAGCCTGCTCCCTCTACTTGTTCCCGTTTGAGACTCTGATCTTACCACTTCGATTTAAGGAAGAACTATTTCTACCTTGGAGAGAGAGAAGGACATGTGAGGGCCCTGGTCCAGGCCCGGCTGGGGGACTGGGCCAGGCCTCTCTGTTCTCGGAGTGTCCGGGTCGTGGAGGGAGAAGGCCACGGTGACAACCTCAGGCAGGCTGGTGCTTCCTACATGCGAGAGGAGAGGTAGCAAGAGGAAGGGAAAAAAGAGAACCGATGAGCTAGCCATAAGTCAGCTGCTAGCTGTGGCGCTCAGCGTTCTGTTTCTGAATGTAAATTGTGTGTGTCTTTATCCCAACTGTGCCTTTGAGCAGAGCTTCCCAGGCCCCGGGCCACAGACCGGTACATCTATATTTGTAGCATCTCCCCACCGCCTCAGCTCCATCTCAGATCATCAGGCAATAGATTCCCATAGGAGCAGCGGTTCTTGGTGCCAAAAAGGTTCAGGACCGTTCCGTGGAGGAAAGGGAGAAGTATTTTTGCTAAGGAGTGAATTTTCGATGCTATTTGGTATCTTCAACATGATATTGCTTAAGACTAAGTTGTTTATATCTTAGAAAATGGACAGCAGACTGTCGTGCTTGTTTCTGACCTGTGGAGTCTGTCCTTAGTGCCAAATAAATAGCAGAGAGAAGCGTGGCGTGGATTCGTGCAGGTGGACAGGTTCTGGGCCCAGCACAGAGCTTGCTGCTAGAACCTTTCCTCTCCCAAGGCCTGCCTTGCGGGGAAAAGAGTTGGATACATGGACTCTTAAATCCATCTCGGTGTCACCTATCACCTCCGCGAGTTCTTTCCTAACTGCATCTTACTCTTCTTCTTGTTCTTTCAACTCCAGTATCTCTTTACTTGGACAACGTGTAGGTGCCCTGCTAATTACATGTTTGTCTAATCCACTCATGCTCATCTCTGCACTCAGCGCAAAGTCCAGCTCACTGTTTTGTGTAGAATAGCAACCCAGAAAACATGAAAATGGAATTGGAGAAAAGAGAAGACGTTTGGAGATGGTGCCACACTCAGCAAGATAGGGCCATGTGGCCACAGGACCTCCCAGGAGACAAGTGTGGCCACGTGCTCTGAGACAATGTTTGCTGAGTGCTTGGTGGCTGGTTACTGCTGGCTGAGCAGGGAGGAAAATCCCAAAGTAAATTTGGCTGTTCTAGATTTAGGATTTATTTGCCTGACTGTCACATGATCACAGTTGAATGTACTATTACTCAATGGCAACTTAAATGGACTCCAAAGACGCATCAAACTAAACCCTGTGTTCAGATGTCGACATGTCCTTACTCCTCGAACCGGATCATGGGTGATAACAGTTTCCACGTCTTTGTAAAACTCTAGCAGGTTTGTTCACATGGTAATAAATGACATAAGGGACCAGATGGCAGAACAGGTGCTCAGTTATATGTTGCTGGACACTTGGAAAAGAAGCAGATGACATATTCTTACAGGTCATGGCCTGGGGACTTGGGGTCAGAGGGCGGTGTCTGGTGCCATGCTCACTGTTGTCAACAGATAGGATCTGAATCCTGCTTTTGTCACATAATGCCTGTGTCACCTTGGGTGAGTTATTTCACCTTTCTCAGGTTCAATGTCCTTCTATTAGAAATGGATTTGAAACCAGTTGGCCCAGTGTTCAATAAATAGAACCTGTTTTAATGGCTATTTTAATTCTGGAGCTCATTTAATCTTATAGCATTTTGTGAGTACTGTAGCAATATCCCCATTTTGTAGATGAGGAAACCAAGGCAATGCAGGCCTGGAGAGCATAAATAAGTTGCCCGTAGCCACAAAGAGGTGGAGGTGAATTTTGAATGCATGTCCCCAGGCCAGTGACTAACGCACATGGGTAACTATGAATACTCGTAAATTATAATCCATGCCAAACATGCTGGATATGTTTATGTAAAGAGTTGTCAACTGCCATTTTCTTGCAAGATAGTGGAGAGACTCACAAGTTGAATTTAAGATGTGTCCCTGTCCTCGTTAGTGGCGTGTCATACTGGGTCAAAATCCAATAACTACTTGAACAGTTAGTCATCCACTTTTGCCCCTAAGGCTTCAATGTCTTGCCTGATAAACAAGGGGACTAAACTCTGAAAGGGGACCTCTCGGCTCTAACATCCTGTGGAATGCACGTGGCGAAGAGGTTCCATTGGGAAAAGAGGAAAACGCTTGTTTGGATCAGTAAAGAATAAGTGACAGGATGAGAAAAACAACGAGAGCTTGAAAGATGGGGAAACCTAAGACGTACTGTGGGTGGGAGGAAGACCAGAGTGGGTAGGGAAAATTATAGAAGTCGTAATCTAGAAGATTTCCCACAATTCTCAGAAAGGTTAAATAAAGAATAAAAAGGAGTGAAATTATATGACTCGGATGAGTGGACAGGGATTCTGTGTGAGTGTGTGCATGCGTGCGTGCGTGCGTGCGTGTGAGAGAGCAGGTGGGCAAATGTTAATAAGATAATAAGAATAAAAAAAGTTAATAAGATAAAAGATAATAAGAATGACTCAGAAAGCAAGCCTCTATTCTCCTTCCTCCCACTGCTAAGAAACACATGAGTCCCTTTTGGGTTTAGGTTTCAAGAATCTAAATGGGATTTGGATTGAGATCGGAGGTGGGTGGGAGAACTGGTGAGAATGTAATAGATGAGTTGTGTTTATGGGATCGGTGATGAGTGGTTTAAGCTGTAAAGGCAAGAGATGAGTCTGTCTCATTTTCTGTGATTCTCCCAGTTGCCCCCACAGGGAAGGAGCGATGATGGGTACATCCAAGCCAATAAATAAATAAACACATACACATTTTGCAATGATTGCTTTCTGCCAATATTTAATACACCTCCCAAGTTGGAATGCGGCGTGCTTTTTCTCACCATCTATCTCATCTGCTCTCCTCCCCGCAGCTCCTCTCCTTCAAGGCTGAGAGCTCTGTTAGTCAGCGGAGACTCTGCTTCCCACACTATAAAAACGTGTGCTTACTCTCTAAATGACGCCTTAGTCCTGATTGTGCTAGGAGAGCCTCCAAAGCTACAGGCAGGGACAATTTTTTGTTTATTTGTTGAAACGCTGATGGCCTCACAGAAATTGCAGAATCAGTGGGGGTGCTGAGGACTGGGGGAGAGAACACTTCTTTGCCAATTTACGAAGAGTTGGGGTGAGAAACAGTGAAGAGAACCTCTGGAATTGCTAATATCGTTCAGCTGGAGTGGAGGAGGAGGGTGATGCTTTTTGTAAGCCATCCAAATGCGTTTCTGTAAATTCTGAGCTTTGGGACTAACACAGGGTCTCGGCTTCACTTCTCCTCCAAGTGGCCAGGGAGAATGGTGCAGACACTGGGCACAGAGGCGAGAAAACCTGGCTCCCTGCCTAGAACAAAGATTGTTTTTTGGTTTTAGAGAAACGACTGGGCAAGGACATCCCAGAAGAAGCTGTCGATCAGTGAAATGGGCATTTGCTCAAGAAACGTTTTCACAGCTGAGCCCACCTCTGCATTCCAGATCATGCTGGCTGGATCCTGCTCACGGGGCTGCCCCGAGCCCTGCTTAGGACAGTTGTTAGAGGACTTGACTCTGAAGAGTTTCAATGTCATTATGCAAATGCAGAAGTTTCTCCTATTTTATGGATCCGAACGCATTTGAAATCTATCCTTTAGCACAGTTAAGAGCAAGGGAAAAATTCAGGCATTGGTAACAGCTACCTGACTTGACTACATGCCAGACCCATTCTAAGTACTTTAAACATATCAACTCATTTGAACCTCACAACAACAGCCCTTTGAAGTGTGTGCACTGTGATCTCCGCTTTTAGAGGTGAAAAAGAAATGATAGGTAATTTGCCCAAGGTCATGTATCCAATGAGTGGTGGCCCAGTGTTCCATTCCGAGCTCTGCCTATCACTCTGCAGAGTCCATGTGCTTAAGCACAGCCCTCAGAGGGGGAACAGCACCGACTTCCAAGGGATGCTCTGAAGATCAAGTGGGATAATCAGTAAGGGTCAGCTATACCCATCCAACATAGGAGAGCTCCGAATATGTAAGTGGTACTTCCGTCTATGCTTCTGACTCAGAAATCACACTGCCAAGGACTTGTATTTCTTTCCTCCCTCTTTCCCTCTCTCCCTCCCTTCCCTCCTTCCTTCCTTCCTTTGTTTCACCCTTCTTGCCATCCTTCCACATTCCAAAAGGCTTCTCAGTGGGATTAAATATGTAGTCACCTGTGGCAGTTAATGGAGAATAGAAAGCAGGGAGGAAGGAAGGAAGGAAGGAAGGAAGGAAGGAAGGAAGGAAGGAAGGAAGAAAGGAAGGAAGAAGAAGGGAAGGGAGCAGGAAGATGGCTCTCTTCCCTTCCTATTTCACCTCCCCTTCCCCCACTTCTGCCCCCTGAGCTCACACTTCCAAATAAACTTCTCACACATAAACAGTTGTCTCTGACTCTGCTTCAGAAGGATCCTCCTTTTCCTCCTTCCCAAGCCTTTCCTTTTTTTTTTTTTTTCGGAGTGATATTGATTTGCTTTCTTAGATAAAAGAATATTTTGATCTTATTGAAGTCATCCAGTTGGAAGACCAAGTTCAAATGCAGCAGATTTGGGGCTAGTCCTCTGTTGGTATTATAGTCGAACTGCCTGGCATATAATCCGTGTTCAATAGATGTTTATTTAAAAATTTTCAGAAGTGTGGGTTAAGCCACATTGCCTAATCCACCAAAAAGATAAAGAGTAAAGTATATTTTACTTTAACAGGTTTTCTTTTTTCTCACTTTTCACGCAAAAATCGTTAATTTGCATTTGTTCTTCTCTAAGTCTTACATCTCATGTGGATTTTCAGTAGTTCAAGAAGATAGGAAAGGGAAGAGAACACTTTATAATAACATTGATTTTTCCCCCCTATTCATGCCCCTCAAATTGCAATTTTGAAGGTCACTGGCCCAGCTGATGTTTCTATTGCTTTAAATTCTTCATCCAGATCCACAGCTTAGAATAAGCGTTTTCCAGGGGAGGCTGTGAGCCAGTGAACTAGGAGATGGTAAGGCACATGTAGGTATACAGCTGGCAAGATTCTGACAAGCGTGTGCGGTACAATGAAATCATCCCACTGGAAGATTGGAGGTGATAAATAAACAGCAAACGATGGAGATTCGAACAGAAAAACAAGGAAACTCACTGGCTGACTATTCCGCCGTGAAATCGTCCCTCGGTTCACACAAACATGTTATTAATTCATATTGGTTCTCTAGGGCTGTGGTAACAAATTACCACGAATTGGGTGGCTTAAAACAACAGGGTTTTATGCTCTCATGGTTCTGAAGACTAAACGTTTGAAATCGCAGTGTCGGCATTGCCGTGCTCTCTCTGAAGGCTCTGGGAAAGGATCTGAGCCATGCCTCTTCCCAGCTTCTGGTGCTGCCAGCCGCCCTCGGCAGTCCTTGGCTTGTAGATGCATCATTCCCGTCTCTGCCTCCATCTTTACCTCCTTCTCCTGGAGCAGTGTCTCTGTGTCCCTTCTTCCTCTTCTCATAAGGACACCAGTCATGTAGGATTAGGTCTCATTCTAACTCAGTATGACCTTCTCTCAACTTGATTACAGGTGCAAAGACCCTGTTACTAAATAATTCACATTCACAGGCGGTGGAGGTTAAGACTTGGACATAGCATTTTGAGAGGTATTATTTAACCCAGACACCATTCCCCTGAAGTTGAAGAATGGTTATGATTTTTCGCTATTATATGTGCCACACATTTAGCATCTTTATTCAGAGTATTTGCTACATCTAAAATTATTTACTTAGGATAGATTCTCAGGAGTAGGATTCCTGGGTCCCAGGATGCAAATGAGCATTTTAAAGTTCTACAAATTGCTATGCTTCTTTCCCAAACTGCCAAGTTAAATTGCCATTGGTAATGTATGAGGGTGTTCCTTCACTACATTCTTGTCATTATTTGTCATTTTAAGTTTTTTTTTTAAAAAGACATACACATATAAAATGGCCAATCAGAAAAAAATAGTATTCCAATGTGCATAGAAGTTGAACATTTTCTCATATTTTATTTGCTTTTCTCTTCTTGGTGAATTTTCTCTTGCTTTTCTTTGCTGACTTATCTATGACAGTCATCTTGCTTTTTGAAAAAATCTGTTTTTTTGCATTTATTTCTCAGAATTACTTCTCTTAGTCTGCTGCTTATAATTATATTTTTGGTTTTGTGCTGCAAAAATTTTAATTGAAACATAATTGTCTACAAGAGCGATTATCAAAATGTAAACAAGTGTAACAGAGTACCAGGGTCCACCTGTCTAAATGACCCTCTGTGAATTACTTTATCATTCCTGCGAATAGCAAACTTTCTTCCTCCAAAGCAAAGGAATTAAGCTGAATCCTCTTCTAATTTATATTTATATATGTGACATTCTCTAATCAGTCAGAAATGTCTTTTGATATATGAAATGAAATAATGATTTAAATATATTGTGTTCCAAATTGTTAGCTGATTATCTTAATCTTGTTTTCTGAAAAACCCCAGCTTTTCTGGGAATTGACTTGTGATGAATTCTTTATCATATATTAGAATATGATATATAACGAGATCCTTTTTCTGGTTGTTATCCCCGATGTTATTTTTGCAGTAGTGTCACATTATTTAAATTTTTATAACTTTATGAAATGCAGCATAGTTCCTCTTTAAATTTTAAAAAATATGCTGTTTACTTTTCTAGGTTACTCATAGAATCCTTTAGTCAAAGTCAGGTTGGGATATTCATTAAAACTGTAGCTATTTGCACATTAATTTAAGAAGAATTAAAACCTTTGTGATACTCAGCATCGCCGTGTGGTCTCTCTCTGTATATATGAGCCATCTTTTTTATCTCTCTTTTAAGTCTTGTAGCTTTATGTATATAGGTCATACAGTTTGATCAGAATTATTTATGATATATCACTTTTGTTGCTACTGGAAATAGGATTTAAAAATGATTTTATGCATTATTTTTTGGTAATCTTTATTTGTTTATCTTAGATTCAGATTCCTACATTTTATTAAATGTTGAAATTTTCCACCCCATTCCTCTGGATTTTATAGGTATATAAATACATAACCCATAAAGAATAATATTTTTTCCTTTTAATATTTATCTTTTTTTATTTTTTATTTTTGGTCATACTTTCTCAAGCAATGTAAAATATAAAGATAAGAAACTTGCTTTTTTGGTTCTTAATTTCGACATTTTACATATAAGTGACTGTCAACTGTTATTGTAAAATATATTTTCTCTTTGTGGTAAGCAGCTTTTCTTATATGTCTACTTGAAGTTTTAAAACAGAAATTAGTCACACGTTTTATAAAGTGACTTTGCAACGTTTACTTAAATGATTTATTTTGTGTTGCCTTTGATCTATTGCTGTAATGTATGATAATAATAGCTTTCTTATTTGCAAACCATTCTTGAAATCCTACATTATATCCTGTATAGCCCTGATCCTGGTGGACGTTAAAAAAATACAGTTGAATTGCACTTAATATTTTACTTTGTTAATTATCAACGATAAGTTGATTTATCATCAATTACTAATAGAACACCAGCAACTGTTTATTTTTATCACAAAGACTTTACCTTACATAAAAAAAATGTATGACCTAGAGAGTTAGTCTGGTAAAAATCTTGGGGCCATTCCAAGATGCTCTTTATTTATTCGCTTATCGATCTGTACCCATTTGACCTTTGGATGCAAATTCACAAATATGTTTTGAGCAGTTCCTAGGCTGGGCAGGATTAGACATTCCAAACTCAGTCTCCGCTGTCAGAAATACTGGAGTTCTCATCCTGGCTCTGTTATTTACTGACAACATGAACTTGGACAAGTTACCTAACCTTGAACAGCCTCAAGATTTCTCATCAGCAAAATAGTTGTGGTGAACAGCATTGGCTAAGAGTCACACACGAAAATGTCTGTGTCTTAACAATGTCGGCGCACTCCATCCTCGGTGCACGTTGTTACGGTGTCACTCCATCCTGAAGACAACGACAGGATGGGCCCTCTGCTGGGTGGCACAGGATATGCGCTAACCGCTGATCACGTAGTCCTCTCCTTTCGGTCACCTGCGCGGTGATAGCTGATGATCTGGGAAGTGGCGGTGAATATACTTACCGCAGCTTTCTATCAAACGTCCTATAGGTCAGCCCCCTGAGCGCTCACTGCCAAGGGTGCTCCCTCCTGGCTTTTTCGGCATGCCTCAGTAGCCCCCTCTACAGGAAAGATTTAGAACTGCAGGTAGCTTCACTTTCCTCCATGCCATCCTGATGTCCCCTTGCACAATATTTAAGTTTGAGAAGACTCGGCCTCAACTGCCTTTTAACAAGTGCCCTCTGTGTGGAACATGCTCCATTACTATCTCCAAGGACGTCCAGCTGTTATTTTCCTGGTGATTGAGATAATTTATTATATTTTGCAAAAGTGACTTATTGTTCTAACCTCCCCACCTTTGGAGAAGCTTAGCTAAGTTGACTCGCCTCTTCGACCTCTGCTCCCCTCCCCCCCGCCCCGTGATCATAAGCTGAATTTCAGAGGGCCTGCCCCTCACCACCCCTCCTTCCCTATGGGTCATTTAGATTTCTTTGTGTCGGCCTGGGAAACGACAGGTTTGTTATGCACATTGTGTCAGCTGCAGACATTATTCACTAAACTGCCCCAGACAGGGGCTGTCACCAAGAGATGCTTCACTTTATAATTGCCCGGAGCTCGTGTTGGCAAACAGCGCTGAGTGGAAGCGGGAGGATTTCAAAGGCTTGGGGCCTGTTTTCCAGACCCTTGGTTCCCGTCCATCTCGCCTCCTCCACCTTCACCTTTCTGTCTGGGGTTGTGCTGTGTGCACCCAAGATTTCTAAGGCTAATTAACAGATTGGAAACTGTCAAGGCACATGGACCTGCAGAATCACTGTATTTGCTGTCACCATAATGTCTCATAATACTGAAGCTTATACTGGCAGTCTCTATGGCTTTGTTCAAAGCCTAGGGGTGAGAAGGTCATTTGTATATTGTAATCAGGATTCTTGAGCTGCACCCTGTTTTAATTAAGGCTCAGGTAGTGGGAGTCGAGGCCAGCTGGGAATTAGCATCTCTTTGATCACAAGGCTGAATGACTTGCTTTGATCACAGAGACAGTAGTTCTTAAAGGAACTTTGGTGTCTTCCTGAAATTTGCAGGTAAACGGAGGGATCATTTGAAGTGACTAAGGAATGAACAATTCAGATCTCAGACAGTGGTGGTCTTCCTTGAGCTGGATTCAGAAACCTATTGATTAACATAGCAAAACAAATTGGGTGGCTGAAAAGGACCACGACTTTCATCTCTGAGAAGGCGCATCGAGAAGCCACCAGTCAGTCCTCCTGTGGTTGGACTTCCGGGTCCCACGTGAACCCTTCTGTAGGGCCAGCGTGGTGTTCAGGAAACTCAGTGTAAAAATGAATGTCACAGGTGACCTTGAAGGTAAGAAGAACTCACTAAGCAGAAGGTGCTTGAACCGCAGAGAGCTCGCAGGTTTTGGAATCAGGGAACCTGAGATAAAATCCTTGCTTCTCCATTTGCTATGTGTGTGTCCAGGGGCCAGTTGCTAAACCCTTCTGTGTCTGAGTGTCTTTAGCTGTACAAATTGGATACAAATACTTCAGTGGTTATTTTTACGGTTTAATGATGTGTCTTTTGAGGAAGGGGCCAGTGCCAGGCATTTTAGGGGAGAATAAAATACCAAAATGTCCTAAAACAGGACCTGAAAATCCTCCTGCTCTATTCCATGCTACTAAGAGGAAGCTTGGTAATATTTTCTCCACATGCAATCATCATCTTCATAGAATATTTGATTTTTCAAAGAAAATTGCTTTAAAGTGATATTCTGAGTTGTGTTCTGATGAGACTTGTTTGAACATTTCTATGCAAGAGACTCCATTTGTTTAGATTAAAGCATTTGAGCTTTTTGGGGGTTGTATTGGGTCCTGCCACTTGGGGGAACCATATAACCATCGGTGGTCAGTTTCAGAACTATTAGGCGAGCAGAGATTATGGAGCATTTGAAGCATTTAAATTCTGTTAGTGGTGCACCTGGCGTCTGTGATTTGGTTGGTTTGCCTGGAGTGCGTGACCTCATAACACTAGTCAGTCGCCGTCTGATTACAACACAGAATAAGTCCCTGAGATCTGATAGTCACCATAAAAAAAGACATTGGTCCTGAGTGACCTTGGGAAGGAAGGCAAAAGCCCAGTGTCTCCTGTTAAACACCTGTGTGCCTCGACCCGTCTCAGACACTCGGTTCCCAGGGAGAAAACGCCACCTGAAGAGTGAGCCCATCAGATGCCTTTCCCATCCGTTGCCTCGCAGGTACCTTCAGCTCTGCCTCCAGCTACTTGTGTTTCTGTGCCGTGACCCATGGTCCTTCCTGGAAGGGGTCACAGAAGCGAGGGCGAGGTGGCCATGTGTGGGGGAGATGCCTGAAAGTTCCTGCTACGTCAGAACCACAGGATGGCAGGGCGTGGCACTCCAAGCCTTTGAGTCTGCTACACTATTCTGTGACATTTCAGTGCGTCATCATCAAACACCTGCTGTATCAGTTGGTTTGGGCTCCCATAACCGAATACCACACACAGGGGGCTTAAACAGTATAAATTTATTTGCTCATAGTTCCGGACAGAAGTTGGAGGTCAAGGTGTTGATAGAGTCGCTCTCTTCCGAGACCACGGTCCTTGGCTTGCAGGTGGCCCCCTCCTCACTGTGTTTCCACACGGTCTTTCCTCTGTGTGTCCACATGTCTGTGTTCAAATGTCCTATTCTCATAAGGACACCAATCAGACAAGATTAGGGCACGCCCGCTGACTTCATTTCGCTGTGATCTCTTCTTTTGCCGTGAAGCCCTAACTCCAATCCAGTCACGTTCTGAGGTGCTGGGGGTTCGGAATTCAACCTAGGAATTTGGGGGACACGATTCAGCCCACGACGGCTACTGTGTGTCAGGTGCTCTGTTAGCACTTGGGGTCCAGACCTAATTATTGCTCTTACCATCTCAGTCTCAGCCCCTCAGTGAGACCTCCCGCTGAATGTCAAACCAGAGCATCATCCGTGTTGCATCATCCACTGCACGCTGCAGTCCACCTTCTCCCTCTGACTCCTCCCGGCAACACCAAACGTAACTTTGCGTCAAGACTCTGTGAGTCCTTGGCTACTGACTGTTCAAATCCAGTTCTTCTTTCAGTCCTCTCTCCTTTCTACCTCCGTGTCTTCGTGATCTGGTTCCTAGGTCCAACCTTTAAAAACTGGTGTTCCTACAAGTATATAGGGTCAACCCACTGCTTTTTTTTTCTCCGAATATTCTTCCCTGAGGCTTCGAACATTCCGCTGCTTTTGTTCCTTAAGAGGTGGTTGCCGACCAGCAGCATCAGCATCATCTGGGAGCTTGTTTCCAATGCTGAATCTCAACTCTCATCTTAAATCCACCGAATTGTTATCTAGATTTCTGGCGACATCCCCAGGTGATTTGCATGTTCATTAAAATAGAGAAAACTTGCTCTACTAATATCGTCTGCCATTGCCTACGGGCCATGTGTCAACCTCTCATATTCAGCATTCGGTCTTCTGTGGACGTCCCACGCATGCAGGTAGCTGCCTGTTGAATCTCCATCATGTCCTATGGGCACGGCCAAGTCAGCGTGTGCCACTGAACTCGTCATCCTGTCTTCTTCTGCTGCCCCTCGTCCTCACTTCTCCCTTTGGGTGTGGAGCTGCTGTCCATCCAGCCGCCCTGCAGGCATGTGAACGCCTTTGTGTATTATTATCCTTCTGCATCCAATCAATCAGTCCTGCTCATGTTTTTCTTTAAAAATATTCCTTATCTCCTTCTCTCCTCTCCTTTTTTGCTACACCTGCTTTCATCTTCCACCCTCCGGATTAGTAAAAGAGACTTCGAATAGATTTATTGGCATGCAGCTTTTTCTCCGTGTACTTCCAATGCCTCTGCCTGTAACCAAACGCTCCTTCTGCCTGTTGCCTGGCAACGCTCACTCATCTTTTAAGACACAGCTCGGGAATCGTCTCCCAAACCCTTTCCTCATCCTGACACACACCCCAGGAATCCTTCTCTGTTTTCTGAGTAAGTCTGTGTCTCAGTGTCGTCACCTGTGAAATGGGATGAATAGAAGCATTTTAAGAAATAAACGAGTTGAGTTCATAGAGCAGTACCTGACACAGAGTAAATGCTGGATTACAGTTAGCTGATATTTAAGCACCATTTCAAATTCCTGACAGGTGGGCTGGAATTATCTTCTCCTCTATGAGAACCATGGTTTCTAAAAGCGCGAGCAGGTGCTCACCAGCATCAGAGCCATCAATGGGGGGAAGAATCTGAGGTGATCTCTGGTTTGAAAAGCCCAGCCTGGACATGACCTTTTGGAAGTGAGAATTATGTCTGAAGCTGTGAACCCCAGACCTACCCCTACTTTTGAGCCCATAGCGGTGCTTCTCGAATGTTGACCCCACCAGGTGACAGCTGAACATTTTGGGTGGAAGAGGAAGGAGATATTATTCAGAGTTTGGTATATTTTAAACAATGAATTAGCTACAAATGACTTGGGGCCTTTCCTAATTGAGGAAGCTAGGAAGAGAGCACTGTCCGAGGGGTGATGTATAGTTCTGAATTTGTGCCCAGAAGCTGTTTGCAGAGATGGTATTTTTAGAAACGTGAAGATAAATACAATTAAATTAGAGAGATGTGTCGAGTATTTCGTTCCCTTGTGTGGAGACTGTCCTCTGACCCTCGCAGCTGAGGTAATGACAACGCTTTGAATAACGGCGCCGTATTTTCTAATTAAACAATCAAGTCCCTCCAATCACTTCTTTAGTGAAGAGAGGGGTCAAAAGCCTAGAACCTAGAAGAAATTGTAAATGAACAGAAATGACAATAAAATGGAAATATTTTTCCTTGACTCTTTCTGCGTCTTATTAACTCTTCCTGGCCCGAGTTGATGCGTATCCTCACATTTAAAGAGGGTTTTCTTTCGACACCTGATGTATAAGTCAGCCTGTGGAATAGAGAACACACACACACACACACGTGCACACATACACACACGCACACGCACACGCACACGCACACGCACACGCACGCACGCACTAGAATCAGACCTGCCTAGGTTTGAACTCTGGCTTACAACCTGTGTGGCCTTCAGCAGATCGCTTAACCTCTCAGGATGTGGGTTTTTTCTCTCCTTCAGAATGGGTTTGGGATCTGAATCAGATAATGTATGTACAGTGACTATGCTTTCGCTCCATCATAATCAAGGTGTAAGACATGTTGCTTTAATTTTTCTTTTTTTTTTTCTGAACCAAATCAAACCTGGCTCAATCAGTACATACCAGAAGTGAATGAAAAAAAAAAAAAACTCTACTTTTAGTGACTTCTTCCTAGGGTTCTTTCAAGAGCTTGGTGAACAGTTTCAGGGGTTCCTCTGGCTGGGGACCCTGTTCTGAGTCTTGCGTAGGACAGCGTGGTGCAGAGCTGTGCCCGCAGTGCCCTCTTCCTCCTTCTGAGCTCACGCACCGGTGGAGCTGGTTGCCTCAGCATCCACAGACCTGGAGATAAAGGCTCGATCTCGGGGGACCGTGCAATCAGGCCGATGTGAGGTTTTGTCACTGTGAGTTACGACACCTGGAATTTACTTGACGGAACTTACACCTCAGAATACGAAGTGTGATCCAGCGTGTCTGTGTGTGTGTGTGTGTGTGTGTGTGTGTGTGTGTGTGTGTTAAGCTGTCACCCACGTGCTACTCGTCTCCTAATGAAGAGAGCACACTCTGGTGGAGGCAGACTCAGACGTCTGCTATCCACACGGGGTGAGTAACTTAGGCTTTTCTGCGTAACCTAGTAAATGTCCAAAATGGTTTTTACTGGTGAAATTACACTGTTAACTAGGATAACGCATATTAAGAATGGACTCTCATTGGTGACGTGAAAGACAAATGGATCGTCCAGGACAGTTTGCGTCCACCCCCACCATCACACGAACCCGACAAGCCCCTGGCCAGTGTCCTCTAACATCATGCCTTTGGCCATCACTCGCCCACTCTGTCCATTCTTTGCATCTCTTAAAGAGTTAGCCCAAAGCTTCCTCCTCAGGGAAGAATCGTGCCTCTATGTCCTCTTTTCTGCCTGTGCTTGCCCAGCTCACAGGTGTGGGACTGCTCCCTGACAGGCGAACATCAAGCACGCAGCTCCTACGCTCCCCTCCCCCAGCCCCCATCGCTGGCCTAACAGATGGAGTGACCTGCATGAAAACCATGCCTGGTTTTCCGTGTGCTCTTCATGGGTCTCTTTAGCTGCTAGCTAGTCTGCTGATGCTAACCCTGAGTTAGCTTACCCTGGGGTTCGAGCAAGGCGTTTTGTCTCTCTGAGCCAGTGTCCTCACTTAAACAATGAGGATATACGCAATAGAAACTGTCTTGTTAAATACTCGAAATATTTAACAACTACTCCAGCAAAAATGCCCATCTCTCGGTACGGATACCCCATGGAGGTCCCCTGCCGTGTTAGATAAACTGAGGAAAGCAGCTATGGGGGTCTCTGGAGAGGGGTCAGGGCAATGCTGCCTGCTGAGCTCTTTGCCTCCAATTTTTTAGTTTCCCCAAAGATGGACTGTGACTGTGAACTTGGTAGGATGGTGAGAGAAGCCCAAAGGGAAGGTCGTTCCTTGAATACCTAAGAGGAAGCTGCAGTGGAAACCAAGGAACCGGAGGGAGGAGAGAAAGCTGACTTTACTGAGTGGCCACTCTGGGCCGGGTACTTGTTAGAGAGTTGTCTCTGGAGCCAGGTGGCCTGGGTGGAGTCCTCACTCTACCACTTACGAGCTTTTGAAGCTTGGGGAAGTTTCCTAGCCTCCGTGTGACTCACTTTTTCCATCTGTGAGATGGGGATGATAAGAGTATATACCGCATTTTGATGTTGTGAGAACCAAGTGAATTAATCTAGGTTAAGGACTAAGAACAGTGGCTGGTAAAACATTGAGCACTCAATAAGTGCTGGCTTATTAATATTATCATTAATATTATATTTGAAGATTTTATTTCATGTTATTAAACCATAAACTTTGATTACGGTTCCTGTTTTATAAATGAAAAAATTAAGGTTCAGCGAAGTATGGTAACCAGCTAAAGAACACACATATTGAAGGTCCTATTTGGGTGTAGAACCCAAATCTTTTTGACTCCAAATTCAAACTTTCTTGTAAGTTCCTACGTGGGGAAAAAGAGGAAGATCACGTTACATGAAGTGAGATAGCGATGGAAGAGGTTCTAGTGACATATGTGACAACAACTACATGGCATCTAACCAAGTGTTGTTAATTGAAAACAAAACAAACACAAACACACAAACAAACCGAAAAATAATAAAACTCAGCTCAAGGCTGCGCACTACCTTTTGTGTACGAGGGGGATGAGGAGACAGGTTGAGGTGTGCTGGGGGCAGCCTGTACCATCTTACAAGGGCTGACTGTTAGATTATCAGGAATTTTGCCAGCCAACCGACATCCACAAGGGAGCTTGACATTGGCCACGCTAAGATATTTACACCATGGAAACTGGCAAACATTATATGGAAAAGATAAAAACTAACTAACTAACTAACTAACTATATACATATATATGTGTGTGTGTGTGTGTGTGTGTGTGTGTGTGTGTGTGTGTGTGTGTATATATATATAGTTATATTATATTATATTATTTATTTATTTATTTATTTAGAGTCAAAAGGAAAGTTCATTAGAAAAGGGGTAACACTCCAGACGAATGTGGTCTCCTCTTAGAGGCAGGGAGTGAGGGAGACCCCAAATATTTAACTATGATAAAGCAAAGAGAATAGAAATATAAGGAATAGAAGCAAGATTTCTCTAGATAAAACTTTCTATAGTGTTTTCATCTTTGAATCATGCAGATACATTGCCATTTAAAAAAATTCTTTTAAACCCTTATATTGAAAACAAACAAATGAAAGAATCTAAGTGTATGTTGAGTTGGCAGCATAGCCACACAGAGAACAAATGTATTTCATAGGGTTTAGAATACTAATTTTGAATGGAGACTATTCTAAGAATAAAAAAATGTATAAAGAAATTATAAACTTCCATAAATGTTTTTGCTTATAGTAATTTCAGCAATGATATTCTAAACTATTTCTGTACGATTTTGGTTAGTTAAATAATCATGTTAATGCTCTCAGAAGTCATCATTTTTTTGATGTAAAATACAATTATAACAATGATTAAAATGGAATTGAACACATGACATTACACATACACACACATTCATACATACCCATTGTTTACCCTAGCCCTAGCCACACTTCTAATTCAATTAACCACTAAGAAGAGCTGGAGATTCTTAGAAAAAATGGTAAATTCTCGATCTGGAGCCAAGATGAACTAGAAACATCTTGTTTCAAAAGCAAGGAGACTTTCAAAGTTTAATAGAAGAATGTACAAAAGACCCAGGAGTCAGCTTAAAAAGTATCATAAAATGTTATGAGAATTTGAATATAAAAATAGTCATTATTATAGTAGATTAAAACATTTAATCAATAAAAAGCCACAAGACTGTAATAATAGTTAAAAACAGAGGACAAAAAAACCCTCATTTGTTGTTATCATTTGAGGCAGTTTTAAAAATAACTGATTACTGTAAAAATTGGTCATTACATGGACAGGGCTAAACATTCATCCTACATTTCCAGTAGGACCTATGTTGTGGTGTTACCAGAAAGCCCTAGAAATCTCTATTTTATAAGAAAACATTAGCTAATAAGTAGGGACTAAAAGATAGACTTTAAAAATCTCATTTTACAACCTTCTTAGAAATAACGATTGAAGCAAAGATTTTTCTATTGGTATTAAAACCATTAAGTGAACGTTTGATGGAGAACTGAACATCTGAATAGTGCTGAAGAAGTATCTCAGAAGATGCTTTCTGAATGCAAGTGATAGATAACAATTTGCAATGATTTAGGTAGGATTCCATCCCAGCCTCTCCAGTGATGGATGTGTTAGTTTGCTTAGGCCACCATCACAAAGCACCAGAGACTAGCTGTTTTAAACAACAGACATTTATTTTCTGACAATTCTGGAGGCTAGACGTACAAGATAAAATATCAGTAAGATTCGTTTCTTTTTTCTCCTTGTCTGTTCTTCCCTGAATCTTTAACTGGTTTTCCTTTGGTTTCCGTGTCCTAGTGTGTTATAAGGACACCAGTCATATTGGATTAAGACCCATCCCAAAGGCCGTATTTTAACTCAGCTCTTTAAAGACCCTATTATCAAATGTAGCCACATTATGAGGAACTGAAGATTAGGATTTCAACATATGGCTTGAGGGCAGGGGTTGGGGAGGAAGGGACACAGTTCCGTCTGTAACATATTTTGTAGATAGCTGCCTTCTAGCTGTGTTGTCAAAAGAGATTGAGAAGAGGGTAAAAGAAAAGGAAGAAAAAGAGTGTGAAAGCTCTCTGGTGTCTCTTCCTATACTGGTACTAATCTCATTTTGTGGTCCCCCTTATCACTTCATCTAAACCTAATGATCTCCCAAAGACTCCCATCTTCAAATACCATCACATTGGGATTAAGGCTTTAGCATATGAACTTGGGAGGGGGGACACAACTCAGTCCATGGCAATCTCTTTCAAAGATAATCGTGTTTTAAAAGATGAAAAGTTCATGTGTACCTGAACATACACATGTGATAAAATTGTACAGAAGTAGATACACACACATCCACACACGCAGACACACACCAGTATGAGAAATACTAGAGAAATCTGAATAAGATTGGTGGTTTGTATCAATGTCTATATCCCAGGGGTGATACGGTATTACAGTTTTGCGAGACGTTCTCATTGAAAGAAATTGGCTACAGGACACTTGGGATCTCTGCATTACTTTTTAAATCTACAATGATCTCAAAATAAAAGGGTTAATAAATTATAAGTTGTTGTTTAAACGAAACTAGTAACAAGGTAGCATGCGATTTATAACATTATGTAAAAGTAAAATGTGTTAAAAGAATGGCATGGAGGTGGAAGGGGAGACGTAGAGGTGAACTATTGTTAAGCTTCTTATATTATACGTAGAATTGTATATTATCACTTGAAGGTAGACTGTGATAAGTTAAAGATGTATGCCGTAAGCCCTAAAACTACCACTATAATAACACAACAAGGATCTGTTGTTTATATGCCAAGAAGAAGATACAAAGAACTCATAAATATATTTAATCCAAAAGTGGGCAAAAAGGAGGAGGAAGAATGGAACAAAGAACAGATGAAACAAATAGAAAACAAACAGAAAGGTGATAGGTTTAACCCTAGTCATATTAAGAACCATTTTAGCATATATTGGCAGATGGAATAAAAAAAAAAGGTAAGAGATCTATCAACATTCTGAGTACATAAACTCACTTTAAATATAAAAGCACAAATAAGTTAAATGCAGAAGCATGAAAAAAAGATATAAAAGGCTAACACTAATCAAAAGAAAGCTGGAGTGTCTATGTTAACATCAGAAAAAAACAGATTGCAGAGCAAAGAATCTTACCGGGTATAAGAAGGCCAGTTCACAATGGGGTGAATTCATCAAGAGAGCACAGCAAGATAAAACTGTTAGACCACTGATAAGAGAGCATTGAAATACATGTAGCAACAATTGAGAGAACTGACAAAGATAAAGACAATCCACAGTTACAGCTGGAGATTTCAATACCTCTCTTTCAATAATTAATAGGACCGGTAGACAATCGCTCAGGATGCCAAAGGCTTGAAGAACACACAGAGGTGGCAGAGGCAGAAGCCAAGAATCCTGCTAAAACACCCTGACTTGTGAGGCCATGAGCCCACCCATCTGGCACAGGAGAGTTTTCCTACAGCAGATAATGAAGTTAATGTTCTCCTAAGCTTTGTCAGTCTCTGCGTGAATTATTTTCTTAGGGTGAAACACTCTGATATTAAAGCGTACCTCAGAGCGATTCACAAAGCATGCAGAGCGAGTGTTGTGGGCAGTTGGAGCCGCCTGCTTCCTACACTCCCTGCAGGCTGGCACACTTGCCAGAGGCCCGTCTGCATCTGGTGCAGCCTGTTGCTTTACTTCATTGTGCTCTGAAGAATTTTCATCCTTGAGTTTTACAGTGCAAATGTCCCTCAGGTTGATAAGTTTGGGCTTATGATCTCGTGGTCTAAATACAATGAACTGCGCTGGAAGTTCAAATTCATTGCTCATTAGACGATCATTTGACTACCCTGAACCTCAATTTCATCCCTTTTCGATTGGGCCCCTAAAAATGGTTGCTGTGAAAATCAAATGAGATTGGGTGTTTACTGCTCTGCACATACTCACCCAGCCCTTCCATTATTAACTTTCTTCCTTCTTAATGAACAAAAACAGCAAGGAGGACATCCAGGACTGGGACACACAGGAGCAAGAAGGAGGTGGCAGGCCGTGTGAAAGAGCCAATTTCATTTATCGGAATCATGTTTGTGAAGAACAGCCCTGCATGGAGATCTCACAATATAAATCATACAGATCGTAAGATGCTTTGTGTTTTCTTTTATCCTGACAGAAGCTACCCAAATCAATCAGATCAGCTGAATTTTGTTTTGTAAGATGCTGCAGAAAAGGCTGCCTAAGTGACAATCTATCTTCCAGAAGATTGCAGAATTCAGTCGGACTTTAATCTGGGCGTGTAATCTTGGAGCAGAAAGGTAGCAAAATGGAATTGCTAATGCCACTCATCTCTGAAAGCAGCGGAAGGGTTAATTAACTCAGTAAAAATTTAAAAATAACACCTGAGTTATTTCAGAGCCATTTTCCCAAAGAGGCTGGTAGAGCTGCTGAAACAATGTTCTTAAAAGCTTTTTCAGTCCTTCAACCACCCCAGAGATCATTTAAGGAGAAGAATAAAACTTTATGTGATGAAATGAGAACCAGAGGAACGTATGATAAAAAGTGTTAAATGACTGCATCAAATAGAGTGTTTGCGAAAATGCGTTGACAAAAGGGACACCTTGAGGCCCCACATAGCCACTCAACTGAGGGGGCTCCAACTGGATCAGATATGTGTGAGATTTGGAGGCCACATTTTGTCATTCAAGCAGTGCCAGTGAAATATGTCTGCAGAGGAGCTGTGGCTAGTCATTCGATGATGTGATCGTTACTCATTTTTAACCTTTCTGTATTGCAGTGTCATGATCTGTATAATGGAGCAAAATTAGTATTCACCTCAAAGCGTTGTTATGAGGATTGAATGAAAAAATTTATTAAAATGTCTTAGAACTCTCCTTGGTATACAGTAACTGCTCAATAAAGTAGCTGTTTTTAATCTTAATAATTGCTTCTTTTTTTTTATCATCAAATCTGCTATACCTACCATGTGCTGGGCACTGTGGTAAGATGTAATAGGCTCATTGCTGCAAAACAATAAAATCTATTCTTGATAACCTAGGCAGAAAAAGAATTTATCAAAGGATATTTGGTAACTTGGGGAATCTCTAAAAGGGCTACCTGTTGGTTAACACGGACAGCCATGATGCCCGTTTCTTCCACAGGACTGCTCCAGTGGACCCTCCACTCTGGCCACTGGGAGTGTGTCCTCAGCCTGCAGCCATTGCCGGAAGTCAAATGTCCATCTTGCTGGAATGGCTTCTGCACGGTGCCCCTTTCTTCAGCATACAACATCTGAAATGAAGTCTTTTGTGAGTTCTTCTGATTAGAGGAACCCAGGTCACATGCTTTGCTATCTTAGCTGCAAGGGAATCTGGCAGTGTGAGTTTCTGGATTTTAAATTAAGGTAGGATTCTTCAAAAGCCATCACAATCATTCATTAGACGCAGTCACTGCCTTTTAAGAACTCAGATTAATGTTGATGTCAAAGATATTTAACAACAAAATTATTACAACAACAAGAGCAGAGAAGGTTGTATTATTATCAGTAAGAAATGTCCAAACCTATAGAGAATTTATAGGAGTATATTTGAGCCAAAGAGATGACATACACTGGGGAGCAAGATCTCAAATGCTCTGGAGAATCATAGTTTTACAGCTTCTTGTATGCAATTGAAATGAAAAAAGAGAAGGTAAAGGAGATTACATGGAGTTGGGAGAAGCAAGGCAGGGACTGGAATACAGGATAGTTAATATGATCGTGTGCTCTCTTGAGGGTGGTTACAACTTATATCAAAAGTGTGTTAACCTAGAGGCACAGAAACAACAGACAGGACCTGCTCGAGGCAAAGATAAATCTCCTCTTAAAAAGTTGTATGCCTGGGGTGTGACTACCCACCGTGGCCTGACCAGTTAAGAATTTATGATCAGATCACCTTGAGGTTACTTTCCATAGAATCCCTTCTTTTTCATCCACATCGGCAAATATTCGCTCTCACTCCCCCCAGGCAGGAAGCCTGCTTGATGCTAGACGTGGTTATTTGCTCACTTTGTTCATAAAATTGTGGGTGGGCATGGTGGTTTGCCATACCTAAGCAGAGCTTTTAAGGGATGTTATTGTAAATTTTCTCTATCCTTTTTTTTGTGTTCCCACCCTCTACCCTGAGCACTTGATGGTTCTTATTGCGAGGTTGCTCCTCAGCCTGAGTCCTTGAATGAAAAAGCATGTGACTCAGACGCAGACTTAAGCACAGGCTGGCAGAGCCACAGCTCGGAACCACCTGCTGCTGCAACGCAACATGAGCCAGTCATACGTATCTGTGTGTGTAAGCCTTTGCGATTTGGAGATGCTTTGTTATGCAGCCCTGTTATCGACAAAGCTGACTGGTACGAGGAGATGAAGGCAGATACAGGAGGAAAGCCTGAGTATGGAATAAGGACCTGGAGACCCCAAGAAGACCTCACAAGGGAGGTGAACTTTGTGAAGAGTTTTGGAGGCATTTAGGATTTCTGAAGGTGGAAAAGCTCAGGGAAGTTTATGTCAGGAGGATGTATTCAGATGCAGAGTACAGATAAGTGCAGTGGTCCAGCATGTGCTGGGAGACATCCCAGCATTTCCCAGATTGTAGTAATGTAAGTATCACGTGTCACATCTGCAAACCACTAGTACAATTTAACATTGTTGTTTAAGTCCATTTACTTTCTTGCCCTGCTATCTCCCTTAGTATCATTATAAACAAAAATATTTGTAAAATCTCGAATTTGTATATTAGACATTTTTTTCTTATACATAGTAAAATAAACACTTAATTATAAAAAGTTTAAAAAATAGTTTTCCAGTGTTACGTGTCCTGTGTTGTGTCCAACACTGCTAGGAGCCTGCGAAGAATGCCTTCTCCCCTGTTTTATCATGAATGGAACCCCAGTTTGTTTGAGGCAGCACAGGACCCAACTGAAAATGCTCACCTCTCCACATTCATCTGAAGACCATCCCTGGGTGCCCACGTGATCTAGTTCTGGCCACGTGATCTAGTCCCCTGGGTGGTGGTTTGGGGAAGGCTATTGTTTTCCTGATGAAAAGAGGGATTTGGCTAGCAGGTGCTTTTTGCTTTTTATTACCCTACTCCATTCCTCCTTCTTCTTTTCTGGAACATAGATTCAGTGGCTGGAAGCACGGCAGCCACTATGAGCCCATGAGGACGAAAGGCATCTACTAAGAATCAAGAGCTGGCTGCTGGAAGGGGCGTCGTCATCCTCATCGCTTTCCTTCAGCGTCTACACTAACCCCAGCTCTGTCTTTGGTTAAGCTTCTAGATGAGTGTCTGTTAGATATAGCCAAACACAATGCAACTGATATATATGTTCTGGAAACGCTGGGGGTAGAACATAGGGTTCAAGTGTGGGAGTCCAGGAGACGATGCCTCACGGGAGACAAGGACCATATCCCAACGCCCCCTGCGGAGCAGGCGAGCAGGTGCAGGGTTTATTCTGCACACAGAGAGGTGGGACAGTTTGGAAGCCTGGCTTCTGAATCGAGGGCCTAGTTTTCGTCCTGAGGGAGATTCCTAGTCTAATCATCTGTACTATTTTTATTCCTTCTCCTACTGTCACCCAGCAGCCGGAAGTTCTTGTTCTGAGACCTAATTACATTAACCACGAGCCGGGAAAATCACGATGCGTCTGGACGTCTGTTTTCTTTTTCACTGTAAAATGCCATATGCGCCTATACTAGTTTTCTGGAGCTGCTGTGACAAAGAACCGCAAACTGGGTGGCTTCTGTACTAGAAGTTCTGGAAGCTGGGAGTCAGAGATCCAGCCGCTGGCGGTGTTGGTCCCTTCTGAGGGCTGTAAGGGAGAGGTTGTCGTAGGACTTTTCCCAGTGTTTTGGGTCCCCAGGCATTGCTTGGCTTGTAGTTGGTGTTTTCTCTGTGTCTTCACATCATCTTCCTTCTGCAGGTGTCTGTCTCTGGGTCCAAGCTTTCCCTTCACAGAAGGACACAGTCGTATTGGTTTGGGGCTCACCCTTGACCACATCTTAAGTGGAGCATCTGCAAAAACCCTATTTCATGGGTGTTGGAGGTTAGACCTTTAACATCCTTTTAGAGGACATGGTTTAACCCATCCTAACGCCCATCTCTTAGAGCCGGGCATGTCACATGTCATGCTGTGATAGGGACTGAGAAACAAGGGCCTATGGGAGGCCACATGCAATGGTGGCCTTTGATAAAAGGGGATGTAACAGCCTGAAGAAGCAAAACAATGAAGGAGAAGCACTGAGTCATGAGTCAAGACACTGTCGTCACTAGCTGGGGTCTGGACGAGCCACTTCCTTGCTCTTGTCTCATTTTCCATGAGTGTGTCATAAACAATGGTGACTAGTTCTTCTTTGCCCTCATGGATGGAGTAAGACATTCTGGGCCAGCCCTTCGAACTGGCCCTAAAACTGGTCCTTTCCTTCCAGGCTTTCCGACCTTCAGGCCCTGACCTTAGCCAAGTGGGCGCTTGCTGAAGTCTGAGTATCAACGAGTACCGTGGTGCTAATAAAAGTAACAATAATAAAGCCAATCGGACCACCCTTGGAAAGGTCTAAGATGTTATTTATCTAGCTGACAAGGGGATTAGCTTGAGCTTGGAGGGTTTCTGTGGGGCACAGCCGTTGATTAACTTAGATGCTGGGGGATTCTTTGCAGCATGAACTCTGTTTGTTGTGGGGAAAAACCTTGAGTAAACAAGTGATGGAATGCAGGGCAAGCGATTCCATCCTTTATTCCTAGAAAAGGTGTCCTCTTTCTTGTCTGGCTTCTCTAATTGCTTTATGAATGAAGATTTTTTTTGCCCCCTAGAGTAAACTGTTTTATATATTGCCTGGATGTAAAATTGGTTAGGGCGGTTAGCACCATCGGACCCAACTTAAATTTCCAAAAAGCCAATCACAAGTATATTGCACATAGACTTAGCTGGCTGCGTGGAGAGAATTTTATTTCCTGGATGACAGTTTCATTTCAGTCCATTTCATCCACGCTTTGAAGGGGAGAGGGTTTCCTATGAAATGAACTGAGAACAATTTCTTAGTTTGCTTTCGCTTTTCTAATTAAAGGTTCAGGTGTGTGACTGTTTTCCCAGGCAGGTTCTCTCTGAACTGGCGGGCTCAACTGTTTGGAAATGGAACTTGGTCTTTGGAGTTCACTATTCTTCAGTTCAAGTCCAGGGTCTACCACCTACGAGTGCTGTGACCTCGGGTACTTCATCTCTGGGATCCACTATAAGGCAAGGACAATAAAGTAAAATAGCAAATTCAAGCTGAACTGTGGAGTAGATGCTCAATACATTCTTTGTTTCCCTTCATTTCCATTTATGAAATCTTCCTCCTGGGATGCTGCTGTACCAGATGAACCTTTGAACCTACTGTAGTCATCCATGTGCCCGTCATCTATCTATATGTCTGTCTGTCTATCATCTGTCTGTCTATCTGTCATCTATCTATCTATCTATCTATCTATCTATCTATCTATTTATCATCTATCTATCTATCTATCTATCTATCTATCTATCTATCATCTACCTATCTATTCATTCATCCTTCCATCCACCTATCATGTATCATCTATATCTACCTATATCTATATCTACCTATCCTTTATCTATCATCTATCCATCCATCCATCCATCCATCCATCCATCCATCCATCCATTCATCTATCATCTATCATCTATTCTCTCCTTCCATCATCCACCCATTCATCCATATTTTGACCATTCTTTTTTCTCTTCCCTTATTCTGTCTGTGTTCTGTCCCAGTAAAAGCTCCCTGGACATCTGAAACTTATCGGATAAACCATTCCATGGGGGTGTTTATAGACTCGGAATGAAACATTTTAAAGCTAAAAAAATCATGAAGATTTTAATCCATATCTCTTAACTGACTTCTGAAGTCAGGTTGAGCAATGTGGGCAATGCTTCATGGCTCTGGGGTGACACTGCACTAATTTGTCAGATCCCCCCGGCCTTGAATCCAGTGAATCTAAACATGTAAAATATTTTTCCATGCTTGTGTTTTACCCCGAGGAAAGATAATGATGATAGTGATGATGGTGGTGAAGGTGCTGATAATCATATGCATTCCGTTGATTTCTTACGCGCCAAATGCTGTACTCCATGTATTACCTCATTTCATCCTCCCCGAAACCCTTTGAGGCATATATTTTGATTTTATAGATAAGAAAACTGAGGCCTACAGAGGTTAAGTAATTTGCCTAAGGTAATGCAGCTGGTTAAGCAGAAGAGTCAAGATTTGAAAACTGCTTTGTTTGAATTCAAATTAGTATTCTTAATCTCTACCTTCTGCTGGTCTATTCAGGCCAGGGTTCGTAACTGCCATTGGGGTGACAGAGATAGGAAAAGGAAGGTCCAGGAAGGTGTGTGTCCTTTCTTCTTCTTCCAGCCTTCCAGACTCTCTCACACCTCTTAGTGCCAGAGCCTAACAGGGAACCAGCTGGCAAAGAGAAATATTCACAGTCCCAGCTACAGCACCACAGACCGGAGTATGTATGAAAGGATGCACTCGGAGCCCAGAGCCTACAGTTTAATAACTAATGTGCCTGGCGTTGTAAAAGCTACCGATTTTCCAGTAGAAGCAAGAAGTTTAGATTTGTTAAAAATGATAAATGTTCCTAGTTTTAAATGTTGCTAATTAAATATTTTCTAAAATATCACGCATCACACAAAGTGCATCTGCAGGTCATATTGCGTGTGGGCAGTGATCTGGGGACCACAGTCTAGAGGTTCCTAGATCCCCTCCAGTTTGGCTGTCTGTGGTTCAGTGGGCATTTAATGGCATGTAATAAAGATAATGAAAGCTCCGCGGAGAGACTCTATGGTGGGCTATGGTCCAGGAAGGCTTCCTGGAGGAGGAGAGGCCTTTAGTGAGGCTTTGGATATTCTTTCTTATAAACAGCCCCTCGTACAATGTTGCTAGTCAGTCATATGCAGCTTTCCCCTCTGATTATTGGTGTGGGACTGCACCTACTAGTCCCAGCATTATTTATACCCAAGCATGAGATGTATCTGGGTCAGAAGCTAAGTTCCCGTTCAGGGCCCCAAACTTTGAACAGCTTTTCCCAGAATGCCTTAGAACTAAGTGATGACTTTCAGATGAGGGTGGTGGAGACGTCTCAAAACTTCTAGGGAACAGAGGCTCTTTGTTGAGGATTTTTCTTTTTTGTTCATATGAAAAGAGGTGAGTCTCAGAAATGAGTGTTTCCATTTCCAACTGTTTGTTTACTGATAAGGGAGGAATAATATCATATAATAAATCTTTTGGAAATTAAAATGCTAATGCTAATCTTAAAAAGTTTAATAAGGAACACCTTCTAATGTGTTCATGCAAATCTAATACAGAATAATTATTAGCAATTTCAAATTCTGAAAATTATAGCCTGGATCGCAATAGTGTTCGGCCAAGGCTCTCTCTCCGGGGAAAATGCGTTGAATCTCGTTGTTTACAGGACGCTGTGGCGGGTACACCGTGATCACTTCATCTCCGACTTCGGCTCCCAGGTCTCGCAGGAGCCCTGCTCTCCTGGGCGTCCACTCCATCCAGCCATCTCCAGCTCAGGCTCCCACCTGAGGAATTCCCACAGCGACTAACAGCTTGGAACTCGTCAAGCTTCCCCGTGTGTGTGTGCTTCAGTTTGTACCCTGTGTCTGTAGCCGGTCAGCCCTGTGTCTGAGCTGTTTGGAATAAGATGCTGGCAGAGCCCGTAAAGATGCTACAGTCATTGGATTTTGCCCAGGAAAGTGCTTCTAGACGCTTCTCCTTTGAATACGCTGCCAATTCGAGGTTAAAGCCAGTCTGCTGCCTGAGCTCCAGCAGTGGACAAGACATTAATGTATGACCCAAAGGTGACCGACCCTGATGATTGGCTGTGGACGGCCAGTCACCTCTGAAGTAAGTTGATGTGAACTCAAGCTAAGAGCAGTGCGCCATGCTGAGTGGTGCTGGCATCAACCGACCAATGCCTATCTTTGTAGAAATATAAATTCAAGATGAGTAAGAGAAGGTACCTCCTTCAAGACTCCTTTCAGAAGCAATAATGAGTTTCTTCTTTGATTTTTTTGTTGATCCTCTGGCATACTCTAGAGTCAGAGCTGCCAGCATGCTGTTGTATGGTCGATTCACCCTCCAATTCATGTCTTCATTAAAATGCCTACTGTGGGACCATCGCTTCTGCTAGACACCAGGCACAGGACCATCCACAAAAAGGCCTTTCCCCTCACAGAACATAATCCCTGCTAGTGGGGAAGGAAAACAGTAAAACAATAACTAGAAGGCAGGAGGTAAGTTCTGCATTGGAGGTGAGCACTGAGTGAAATGTAAACACAGAGAAGAGGCAACCAGCCTGGTCTGGGGGTGGGGTGGGGTTGGGGAAGCTATGAAGGAAGGGTGATGTTAACCAAGAACTAAACTATGTCACCTGAAAGTGGGACTTCCTACGTTGTCCTGAGTTTCTTGCAATAAACTTCTACTCCTGAAGGTTACCTGTGCATGACCTTGGGTCTCTAAGGCATGTTGCCCTAGTGGACCATTTCAGGATTTGGAACTTAGTGGCTTTACATGGTAAGTCCTTGACCTAGGTGACCTAGAGAAACTCCAATCCAGGTTTCCTATGTGCCCCCAAGCCCAAGTTTATATTGGACTTGATTGGAAAGTGGGATGGAACGCCCACAGCCAGTCCCTGTGGAGAAGTCAGGAAAAAGATGGTGGGAAGCCTGGGCCCCTTACTACCTGTGTACACAGAACTTCAGGGCAGGATTAGACCTTAGAGTGTGGAAAAAAAGAGGTGCAACTCTGAGCAGCTCCCTTTCGAAATTCAATTCGCCCTTCATCAGCCATGCGCTTAGCTATGAGATGTCCCACAACCTCAGTTCTACTGTCCTTACTTCAAGGCTTAATTCAAAACTCATCTTTTCTCCAGGTAGAATGAATGAATTCCTCTCCCCTGTATTCCCATAGCACACACTCTCTGTTCTCCAATATCCTAGTTTTTAGTCTGTCTTCTGCTCGAGGCAAGGTAAGGGTGGCTTATGGATGTTTCTGAAATCCTGAGTAGATTGAGCACTCCTGGAAAGCAAGCCTCACTTTCCTTCAAGACCTACACATAGGAAGAATTTCAAAAATAACATTTGGAATGAATTGCTAAGTTGAATTTTACTTAGAAACACAGCCCCCGTCTTCCGGACGATAACTTGGCTTGGGAGCAGTAGTCATGGTTACTGACATTTGGTTGGGAAGGTGTGTACAGATGCAGAAAATGTTGGAGAGAATTTGAAAGTTCAAGGATTGAACACATATCATCTTCAAAACTTTCCTGGAGACCCGCAAGACACCTATCCCAATGAACCTGGGCTTTGGAGGGTTAAACTCTATCCTGTTCTGTGACCTGTCTCTCTTGCTGTGATGTTTTCACAAGGGCTACTTTCTTGGGTCAATATTTGAGGTGACTCATAAGAAGAGGGCAAGGGCAATTATAATGGAGCCTGGCAAAGGGTACACGCTCATTAAATGCTAATTGAGTTCTTACGCTCATCTCACAAATCTAAAAAACTGGAATCTCTTAGGTGAACTCAATGGCAGTCTATAGCATGATTTCGAGCTTTTCTCCTTGTTCTTCTGCTCTCTACGTCTTCAATACCGTGACCCTCTGAAACTTTACCATCAGAAGGTCATTCCCTTGAAATGATACAGTCCTGTATTAAAAGACATATTCCCTCCGCTGCAGGAATAACGATTCAGAGTCTGTGAATGGAACTCAAGGACTGTGTTTGTTGCTATTAGTATGAGGGCCTTGGTTTTGAAAGGCGTGGAAGGGGTACATTGCCTCGAAAAGGAAATTTAGATCATAGTATTGGGAATTTAAATCTTAGTGCCAGGAAAATAGCCTTTTCTATTTTTTTTTTAAATCTTGAAACCCTAATGTTGGAGTGGTGGATAATGAAGATATGTTTGCCCCATTGCTTGTGGAAGGAAATCCACTAGCTTAGTGCTGCTGACCTCACTCAACCCTCCCGACTGGTCAGTGGGAAATCTTACTGGATGGATGATTTTGGGAAGGGAAAGTAGATACAGCCCTTCACCTTCTCCTTGCTCTCATGAAGGACTCACACGTTCGGCTGGCTCAGCTGGCCCTCGTGTGGTGAAGCAGCGTCCATGGGAGGCCTTCAGAGCTATAGGGCGCTGGCTGGCTGGCTAAGTCTCTCTGATTCATTTTAGGAAGGCTGCACACCTGCAGATATGAGCCACGTCTCCACATCATCATTGTCTGTGGTAAGGTGATATTTTGATAGCCACATAACAATCTATATACAACTTTAAATTGATACAAAACTTGGTCAGAAAAGGGGTTTCTTTTACTAATTAAGATTCTTCTTACTCTGATATATAAGAACCATTGGGGAGGGAAGGAGCAATTGGGAGGATCGTTTTATGAACAATATAGATGTCTAACCAATGTCCCGTATACTTGAAACTAATTTAAATAAATAAATTTATTAAATAATAAACAGAATCATTGTTCATAATTCCCTTTTTGTTTTACCCATCGGAAGATTTAGACCCCAAATGGTAAGACGGTCAACTAAGTGTAATAATATACAGCAAAATGTTAATAAAATGGTAAATAATGGTAATAAAATGACTTTTTAAAAATAACATGGTAATCAAATGACTTTTCTGCTTTTCTTATATAAAGAGCTGGTAAAATCACTTGGCCAGTTGTGAACAAAAGAATTGTTTTTATTATTATTATTTTTTTGTCGCTCAGGTCTTGCTGGTTCTCACCAGTTTGTTTTCCATACTTTTGTCCTGGGTTGGTCACTAAGGTGTGGGTGTGTGCTTTTCCTTGATTATTTATAGAATATAAGACTACAGAATAAAACCTTGATTTCTGCATATTCTTGTTCAAAAACATTTTAAATATAGGCGCTTAATGAAAAACGTTTTCATAAAGACATGTCCCAGGGTTCTACGTGCTTCCATGGGGCCCTGCCACCGGTGTCCGTGAGGGCTCCGTACCTGCCTTCCTCCCTTTCGAGTCTGGTGGGCAGTGTGTTTACACTCCACTCCTCTCGGCAATGAAAGCAAGCCTTCGACTGGGGTCTGATCTGAAAATGGATTCCTCCTTTGAGCAGAAGCTCAGATGCTATTACATCGGCTGTAAAAATGATTAAATATGTTTGCTTCTCTCCCAAACGTAGCAGCTGGAGTTTTCTTATTTAACCACTTGGTGCCCACTGTAGTGGGTACCAAACTTCACCACCCGGAGCCTCAGATATTTCATCCATGAGGAACCAAATATAGGTGTTCTGGCCTCTGAGTCCCTTATTTTCCTTTGCTTCATTTCTAAGTGTATCAGGTATCCATGGAAACCACTGAAGATTAATATTCAAAATAGACAATCATTCATTTCTCTCTGAACAATACAACAAAAGTAAAGATTGCGTTAGGAACAATCTGCCTTCTAGATTCCCTGAGAGCAATATGAATGATCTGTCTGGATCACAGGCCACATCCTTGGCTGTAAAACAGCAGAACACCTTGATTTACAGTCGTACAAATACTTCTCCCGATAGAGAAGTAAAGGAAATTATTACTAGAACAAAGGGATGCTGGATGCTGCAAGACTAGAAGACAACTCATGTCAGTTATAGTGAGGGTAAGAGCTTGTGCAGATGCAGAAAGACTGAATTGGACCACGATGGAGGGAGGCTTGTGGTTCATAGAAAGAATGGGGAGTACACTGGACTTCCTCAGGCTACAAAATTGGGAGTTTGAGTCTAGTTAGGTGACTGTACCTGACATCGAAGATACAGGTTGATGGCTATTATTAGAATTTATATTTCATTGATTACTAGTGGGTTGAATATTTGTCATATATATATTTATAATTCATAATTCTATACATTTTATCATATCTGTGCCTATTTTTCTCTTAGAGTTTTATTATTTTTCCTATTAATAAAGTTTTTTTTTAATTTTAATAACAATGGTAATCATTTACTTAGTAGATTTGTGATACTTAAAATTTTTCTAACAAATGATTTCCATTTGATTTTCATGGTATGAAGAAGTTTAAATTTTTTACACTATAAAATTTTATGAAATTTTCTCTATTGCTTTTATACTTGGGAAGTCAATCTAAATCTCAGATCAGACATATAATAGATCGATATTGTCTTCTTATTTTATGCTTTGTTTTACTCATTTATTTCCTTGTTCCATATGGAGTTTATTTTTCTCTGTGAGTGCTGAGTGTTTACAATTATATCCTCTTCTCATGGTTAGTTAATTGTGTAAACATCATCTATCAAATAATTTTTCCTTGCCTATGGATTTGTGATGCCATTTATGCCATAAATGAAATCCTTAGACATATTAGAGTTTGTTTCTAAGCAATCTATTTGGTTCACCACTCTGTCAATTGTCATCAGCATAATATTTTTTGAATTTTTGGTACTTTACAATGCATTAAAGAGAAAGAAAAGAACTCTCATCACCAATTGCTCTTATTTTTCAAAAGACTTTTCAGGACTTGTGCCTGATTATATTTCTTAAAGAAATTTAGGATGAAATTTGTCACAAAAATTATTTTGGGTGGGATTTTGATTAAGTATTTATGTTTATGTGAGATGAACTTGCATCTCTGTAGAAACATAATCATAATAGTACTTGGTTTATAACAAATACTTTTGATGTTCTAAAAGTGCTACATAAATGTTAACTGATTTAATTCTGAAAATAAACTTGTAGGGTAGGAACTATATGAGATTCATTTGACAAATGAGGCCTAGAGAAATTATATGTCTTTCCAAAAATCACATAGCTGATTAGAAGCAGAATCAGGTCTTGAATTCAGAGCTGTCTCTGGTAAGTGTGTCTAAACTATTTCTTTAATTGCTCTGTGTTCATTTTCTATGTCTTGGTAGAGTTTTGTTGCTTTTTTAATATAGATTTTGTACTTTTAAAATTAAGATTATTTCTAGGTATTTTATATGTTATTTTTGATCACTCTATTTCTCAATGGTTATTGCTGACATATACGAAAGATGCTAATTTTTATATTTATAGTGTACCTGGCCAACTTAGTAATCTGTTAAAAATGCTCTCAGTTGTTTGTCCTAGATTCTCACCTGCAAAAATGATAATATTAATATTGTTAAGATGGCAATTCTCTCTAAACTGATCTACAGATTCAGCACAATCCTTAATGAAATTCTAGCCTTTTTTTTTTTGCAGAAATTGACAAGCTGATTCTAAAATTCAAATAGAACTGCAGAGGACCCATAATAGCTAAAATAATCGTGTAAAAGGAAAAAAAAGTTGAGAAACTCATGTTTTATGATTTCTAAATGTACTACAAAGCTACAATAATTAAGACAATGTGGTACTGGCATAAAGTTAGACATACAGATCAATGGAAAAGATTCAACAGTCCACAAAATAGAACAACAAAAACTCTCACACTTTAGCCAATTGATTTTCCACAAGGATAATAAGATAATTCAATGAGGAAAGAATCATCTTTTTAATAAATGGTGCTGGGACAACTAGATATCCACATGTAAAAAAATAAAGTTAGACTCAAAATAGATCATAGACCTAAATGTAAGAACTAGAACTATAAAACTATAAAACTTTTAGAAGAAAACATAGGCATAAGTCTTTGTGATCTTAGGTTAGAAAATAGTTTCTATGAATGATCAATAAGAATGTGAATAGCTCATTATTCTTAATCACCAGAGAAATGCAAATCAAAACCACAATATGATAGCACTTTATACTAATAAGGATGGCTATAATCTAAAAGAGATAATAACAAGTGTTGACAAAGATGTGGAGAAATTGGAACTCTCATATACTGCTAGTGGGAGTGTTAAATGCTACAGTTACATTGGAAAACAGTCTGGAAATATTTAAAGATTAAATATAAAATTATCAAATGATCTATTGATTCCACCCCTAAGTATATACTGAAAAGAAATTAAAACATCGACACAAAAATCTTGTACCTGCATATTCACAATAGCCAAAAGTGGAAACAACTCAAGTGTTCATCAATTAATAAATAGATAAATAATATATATAGCCATAAAATGGAATATTATTTGGCAAGAAAAAGGAATGATGTATTGATCCATGCTATAACATAGATGAACTTTGAAAACGTTATGCTAAGTGAAAGAAGCCAGTCACAAAAGACAAAGTATTATGATTCCATTTATATAATCTGTTCAGAATAGGCAAGTCTATAGATATAGAAAGTGGATTAATGGTTGCCTAGGGCTGGTGATGGGTTTGTTAGAGGAAAAGGGGAGTGACTACTAATATTGGGTTTTCCAGGGGCGTGGTAAAAACATTCTAAAGTCAACTATAGTTATGGTTGTATAATTCTGTGAATGCATTAAAAATATTGAATTGTATACTTTAAATAAGTGAATTGTATGCTATGTGAATTATACTTAGGTAAAGCTATTACAAAATAATAATTCTACTTTCTTTCTAATAGGTATACCTATTATTTTCTGTTTCATTATGAAAGGCCATAGACACAGCATGTATCACACATGGAAACATACGCTTTCATGAACACTGGATCTGATCACTTAATGAAAATCTTCTAGAATCAGATCTTGTGGGACTTTAATGCAACCAAGGTGCCACCACCACCAAGGTGCCACGTTTGATGAGCAAAAACTTTAATGATGGCTAAAAGTATTATATATTTATTATGTGCCTGATACCTTTCCAACTATTTTACTTGTATTGATTTATTTAATTCCCAATTAGTCTCGTTTTAATGTGTAAGCAGAAATTTGGAAGCAAATTTAAAATGTTGAATAAAAAAAGTTGGAAGAATAATGATGGGTCTGTTCATCCTTATAAAAATTTTACGGATCTTCAAACACTATAACTAAAGAAAAATTCTCAGTTTCAAATTGTATCATTATCAAGTAACAAAGAATGAATATCAAAAAGTCAAGCTTCAACTCAATGAATCTCTAAAGCATACTTAAATAAAGATAAGAAAAATAAAATAGGAAATACTAAAAAATAACAACAGAAGTCAATTCATTCATTTTTATATTAATTTGAAATAAAATTACATGTCTGAAGAAAACTCATAATAGTGCTTTCAAAAGCACTCTGGGGTCATAGGGTTATACCTACCCTATATAAACTAATACAGAACCGAGAAAAGACTGGACACTTTCAACCTCATTCTATGCAGATAGCATAATTCCAAGAGCATAATAGGACAAAAATAGAACAAAGAAGAAAAGCAATATCCCAGTTCTCCTCTGAACACAGATGTATGCAGCATAAATGAAATAATAGCAAATATAATGTAGCAGCATATTAAGAGAATAATTTACCATGACCAAGTAGAGTTTAACTAGCAAAGTTAAGAAATAAGTCAAACAACATTTATCTCATTTATAGCACAAATGGGAAAAGTACATTTGATGATCTCCTTAGTTGTCAAAACAGCATTTGCTGAAATTTAATTTCCATCAGTGATTAAGTAAAAAATTAGAAAATCTTAGAAGATTATTTCTTTTACATATTATAGAATTGACAACATCATATTAAATGAAGAAACACACTAGAATCAATTTTATCGAAACCAAGAGTAACATAAAAATGCCTATTATCACCACCACTATTTAATATAGTTTAAATTTTCGCCAATGCATTCAGCACAGAAATGAAAACAAAAGATGTACCTATTGGAACGGTTGCAAGGAAGTTATCAATATCTACAGACGTCTTGATTATGTACTTTACAAAGTCCATGGGAATGAAATGAGAAACTAGTAGGATTAGTGAAGAATTCAGTAAAGTTGTCCGATGAAGACACTCGGGTACAGAAACTACCACTATTGGTTTTATGATCATTGCTTTCAATTTCTTCATTTCAAAATAGCATGTACATGTTACTTTTATTTTTCCTTTGACCCAAGAGTTATTTAGGAGAACATGTACATTTTTTAAGTGGTTCAGATTATTTGGTCCACACCTCTGTTAACCATTTTTGTATTGTCATATTGCCATCAAAGGATGCCCAGCCCGTGCAGCGGAAACTGGATTCAGTGCCAAGTGGCCACTGATGTTTCTAATGGTTCTCTCTCCTGAGCAGAACCACAGGGGACTCGTTAAGACAGGCCGGTTTAGCCTCCATTACCGTGGGAAGGGGGGTTTTCATGGGGCCAGGTGAAATAATCAGCTGTGCCCGTTGTGCGCCTGGTGTCATTTGTCTGAATACTTTCTAATCAGCCGACTCCAGTAGCGTGTGGTGGCTCTTTAGCCGTTAGCGTGATTGAGTCGGTGGAGCTCTGATGTGAGAGGCAGGTGTGTGCCTGGCGTGCACAGCCAGGACTCTGGTTCCCGGGAATTTATGGCTGTCTTACGGTCACTGATGCTCAATTGCCCCTCTCAATCAGCTTTACATGTTGCACTTGGATAAAAGTTCAAAGCCATGGGCGTAGTCAAGAGCACGGGCTGTGCAGTCAGTCACACGTAGGATTGTATCTTAGCTCGGTGGCGTATGAGCTGGAGGTTCTTGGGTGTCTCAGTGGTTCTTTGCCTCAGTTGCTCTGGTGTTATTAACACCTCCCGCCAAGGTGGGTGCATGCTTTGTGCAAAAGATATCATTAGCAGCTGTCACGATTCTGGGTAAGTCTGCTTTGCTACAGGTATGGGCGGGTTTGCCTGAGACGGAGAGGTTTGCCAGGAGGAGGGACGTGCAGTGTCAACAGTGGGACAGTCTCAGGGAAATGGGGTTGGTCACCCTCTTGTGCGGAAACAATTGCGATGAATCCCACAGGCCTCTGCCTCTGCAATGCCGGTGACCTAGGGCAGAGACGGTCACCGCAGCGCTGAATCCCCGCCTCTGCTCCTTTGCGTGGCAGGCACTGCGGAGAGTTGGTGGCTTTCTTCTCTCCCAGCGAGCTGCTCCTCAGAGGGTTTCCCAGCACAGAGTCTCAATCGGCCACTGTCTGTCAGAACTGGCAGAGGACACAAAATGTGTCTGCTCTCTTAGAGAGAGCCCAGGGTCTCCAAAATGCCCTCTTTCTACAAAATATAAGCTTTCATTTTTTTGTGACAACAGACTCCAGTGAGGCCACGGGAGTTCATTTCACACCCATCAGTTAATTTTTGCAGATTTCCCTTAAAGCACGAACACGTTCATTAGACCATGACAAGAGGATGTGCAAACCCGTCGAAGAGTAAATAACTACTCCTAACAAGTTAAGAATTAAAAGGGAGAGAATTACATTATTGAAAAGGAACTCAAGACACAGCATGTCAGCTCTGGAAGACATACAGAGAACTTCCTAGGAACAGGTTAACTCAGGAATAAATATTTTCCCGAGATTCTTTGAGGCAAACAAGAATTTTTTTTTTTTTTTGTCCAGGATGGCGAAGTTTGGAATGAATAGGAACTGAGGAGTGGGGGGTGAAGGTGGTGGGGAAATAGGGATGGGCGGGGCCTAGAGGTCGCTTCCCCAGTCTCCTCAATTCGTAGTTTTAATAACCTTTCAGTGTCTTTTCCAGCTCAATGGCTTCAAGTGCAAAAGTACCTTTCAGTAAACACCAACAGTGCCAATGCATTAGGTTTTGTTTAAGACCCAAACTTTCCAATATTCTCATTGATCAGAGACACCATCTTGACACTAGTGACGGCTAGAAGGAGGTGACACCAGAGGCCAATTCTGAGAAGCTACCTGACCCCCACACATGCATCCATATGTCACCTCCTCTGCTCTGTCACTCCTGCCCACACTCAGTGACAGCGTTTGCCATTTCCCCCAAGGACTTCCTGTGGCTTACCAGAGAAAAGACAGGCTTCATTGTTACATGCTGATTCACATTTGGCCTTGCTATTTTTTTTATCTGTGTGACCCTAGGCGTGTTATCCAACCTCTCTGAACTTCATGTACAAAACACCTGCCTCACCTGGTTTGTGATGAAGACTAAATGACATGCAAAAGACGACACGGTAGCATCCAGGGACTGTGAGTTCCATACCTTTAGACTCCTGGAGCTTTTCTTCCCGATGCTTCATTGATGCTTTGCGTATATTTAACCTTATGTGCTAGGATAGCATCGTACGCACTTGTCTTTCCCAAGTGAACTGCAAGCACCTGGAGGGTGGGACTAGATACAGAAATCCCTTGTAACGCTCAGCATGATGCTGGCCACATGGCAAACATCCCCCCAAATGAATTTCGATTTAACAAACTCTTATCCACCTTCAACCAGCTTAAGAATGATTATGCAATTCTACTGAGATGTAAAAATAGGAGTTGACCAGCCATAAATAAATGGCTTAATACATTATGGTATATTCCATTAGTGGATCATTATATGGAAATTAAAATCATGTTTTTAATAGTTAACGAGTGGGCTCATAATACAATATTATATGAAAAGGGCAGGATATGTAATTGTCTAGTCTGTAGGTTACCAAAATTGTAATATCTGTGCGCCAAGAAGAAAATTCTGGAGGGCTATGTATCACAATATCAGCAAAGGTTATATCAGGGTAGGCGATTTTTTTTCTTGTTGTTCTCATTTGTTCAAATGATCTACAATGATCTAAAATTTAACAATCAGAAAGAAAAAAAGCCTAGTAATGTTTTGTTTTTTTGTTTTTTTGTTTTTTTTTTTGTTTTTTTTTATGGAAGCCAGAGGGCGTATTTAAAACGAATTTCTCAAGGATCCTGGAAATAGGGAATTGGAAATCATATTGGCCTCATTCCCACTCCATCCCACTTCGTGTAATCTGAGTGTGGGTTGTATTATCCTACTGCATTAAATGTTCATCGCAGGGGTGAAGAGAGATGGAGAGAGAATGAATTTCCCACAAGGACTGGGCCATTTATTTAGAAGCCCCTTGTCAGTGGCCCTTGAGAGTTCAAGGTCCTAATGGGGGTTCCCCTGCTTTGTTCCATTACTAGGTACGTGGCGCATCTTGATCTCTGAAATACTCTTTGACAGCCCCAGAAGATACATAGCGAAAGGCAGAAGGGTAGATGGCAGAACCCTCTCCCTCGTCAGAGAACACCTCCAGGCACCCAGCCCTGCAGGCTGTGCCCCTGACAGCCCGTCTGATAAAGCAGTTCAGGGTCAAGGTGACATGATGCTGCCCTTTGTGAGCTCTGTGACCTTGGGAAAGCTGTTTGACTGTTCCAAGCCTCACCTGCAACATGAAGCAGAATAACTTCCCTTCGCCCGCTGGGATATTGCCACAATTCAAGGTGATCGTGCTCGCCGCACTTCTCACCCAACCCATTGATGGGGATCACTGTCATGACTTTTATTAAATCAACAGGATTTGGTGCAAGGAGCTCGGGCTTTGGCTCTGAGGACCCAGGTGCAAAGCTCACTTGCCATTTATTAGCTACGGGACGAATGGTATGAATTAAACCTGCGTGAGTATCAGTTTTCCCATCTGTAAAATGGGGCCTGTAATGCCAACTTCCAAATGCGGTTTTAAGGAGTAGAGAAGATATGACGGATACAGCAGCTGAGGAAGCCGGGCAGGTGAAGTGAGGGAATGCAATGAGTTGAGTGTGACAAGCTGGAGGACATCTAAGCAGGGTGCTCATGGCTCTGTGCCAGCCAGCCGTTATATCCAGGGGTTTAGAAATGCAAGTCTATTGTTGTTCCATATGATTTGTTAAGAAGAGCAGGACATTTTAATTTTCACAGGAAAATCGTCAGTTTTTAAATGTTGCGAAATAAACGTTATTCAGGCCACGCTGTGTAGGCCACCAGTGGTAGGCTGGATTCACAGCTGTTTATTCATACCTTCTGCTGTGTGATTTTGCTACCTTACTGATAGGTATTTCCTACCTTACTGATGCTGGGCTTGTTTTGTGACTTGTTTTGTGGCCAATGCATGCAGCCTGAGTAGGGGTGTGTGTGTGTGTGTGTGTGTGTGTGTGTGTGCACACGCGTGACTTGGCCTGTCGTCTTTCACTTCTTCCAGCCTCTGCCGAGAGGACAGCATGCCCGGGGGGCCACTGCTTCAGAAAGAGACCCAAGGAGAAGACCTGAAGCAGAGCTACCCCAGGTGACACACAATCCCATGAATGAGAAAAAGAAAATGTTTGTTGTCATAGGCGCTCGAGATTCGGAAAGTATCACAAAGCAAAACTCAACTCACACATCACCCTTTGTTTCCCAGTTTGAGACCACCCAGGTAAAGCACCTAGTAGGTGAATGACACATAGTGTATACTTAATAAACCCTTGCCCTTAGGATTGTTCTAGGCTTAACAAATCTCACGGGGATTTTATAATAGAAGTCTGGTTTAGGCCAATGCCTTGTAAAATATTTGTTTCATGCCGATTTGACCTCTGAGAAACTTGAATATATCTATCTTTACATCTATCACTCTTTATTTACCTTTGGAGATAAATGTCACCCTAGGTTGTGCAATAGAATTATAGACTAAATGGCAAACAGTGGTTTTATGGTTTCTTGTTTGGGAATTTTTAACTGCATATATTCCACTATATGACAGAGTTTAGATATGAAGGATACTCGGACCATGAAAAGTGTAGTGAGACAGTGAGGGGTATTCAGCAACAATAACGAAAGTTTATAAGGAAATTGCGAAGGTGGAAGCAAGAGCCAAGGGCTCTTAGGACCCACAAAGAACGCTAGACTCTGACCCGAGCTGGGGAGGCATCTCAGGGGACCCCAGAATCAAGCTGGGCTGTTATAGGTGAATAGCTTTGGTTGTGTAAGGAGGTAGGGATGACATTCATAAGACAACATATGCAAAGACACTTGTGACATGAGCACTTGGTGTATTCAAGGAGATTGGGAGGAGTCTAGGTGGATTATAAGTCAGGTACATGTGGGGAGGGGCCAAAGACACAACTGTAAGCTACATGAGGACCAGGATGTGAACTGCATTGGATATTGTAGATGTTTGCTCCCAAAGATGGCTGCCATCAATTCCTCCCTTCTCCATAGGCATATACCATTTGTCCATCAAGGAGTGGAGGCTATGTTTTCAGGCCTTGAATGTAGGCTACTTGGATAAATAGCATAGAGAAGAAATGATGCTACTTCAGTTTTAGGCATGGGTGACTTATGTTTTTCCTATGGCTTTTGGAACACACACTCTCAGAACCCAACTTTCATTCTGTGAGAAGCCCATGGAAAGGCTATGGGAAGGCACTCCATCAGCAGCCCTGGCTTAGTTCCTACTCAATAGGCAGCCATGTGAGTACACCAGCTTGGATGTCCGGCCCCATCATGCCTCTGATGACTCCAGCCCCAGCCAGCATCTGGAACCCTAAGAGCAGACCATCAGAGGCCAGTGAGCTCCCAGAATGGTGACTGATAGTAATAATAAATTGTCCTCTTGAGTCTCTTAAGTTTGGGATTGATTTGCAGTGCAACGATAGATAGCTGGAACAATTGTCGAAGAATCACTAAAAGGAAACCTAAAACGATGAGGTGGGGTTGGGGGTGAACTGGAAATTTTATTAGCAGTGGAGAAGCTATAAGTAGCTGTTTCCTTGTATTTCCTTTGGCCCTGTTGCTACTGTTCTGCACATTTTTCTCAAAACATTAATCTTCTAAGGAAGCAATGCGATGTTCTAGAAAGACCCCACCTTTGTTGTCAAGGGAGGTCCAAATTAAAATCCCAACTCTTCCCCATGAGCTATGAGATGGGGCGAGTCACTTAATGAGATATTTTTGCCCAGATGCCCTTTCCGAGACCAGCACACCCATGCCTTCTAGTGGGCCAACTCTCTGCAAATGTGTCCCTGGCTGATGGGATCCACATTGTTCTGAAGGTTACACTTCACCACATGCTGCGGGGACAGCCCCAGCCAACGTCTGACCAGTGCAGGTGCACGAGAGTCTGGTGGCCTGGCTTAGGAGGGGGTCCCTCTGCAGTGAACTCTGTGCTCTGAGCTCTCCCCACAGGCACCAGGCCCAGGAAGTAGACTGCCTGAGTTCACAGCTTTTCCAGGCTCCTACTCACCTCTCTATCTTGCTCCTTCCTCTCTCTTAAAGACTTTTGTTTTGTTTTGTTTTTTTCCGAAGAACACTTCCTCAATGAATCTTATGTCCCAGAATTCCAGTCTCAGGCTCTGCTTCTAGGAATCCCAAATTAAGACAGATGTCCTCACTTCACTTCTCCTTTTCACACCTCTCTTTCCAGAGAAGTTAAAATTACCTGGCACTTAACACATACTTGATAACTGCTAACTGAGTTCCTGTCCCATCCTCGTCATTGATAAAAGTGGAAAATTACTAGGAAAGTTCTTTAAACAATAGAAGTCCTCAAGTGAATTTTCCACACTGCCCGTATAGCAAATCTTTAAGGAAAAACAAGCAAGTGAGGCATTGCATATTAAAATGGGGAATATTAATGCTTCTTTGTGGAATTGTGGGAATTAGTTGAAATGCTGCCGCCTGGGACAAAGTAAGCATTTGGCAAGTGGGACCCATTGCTCTTCCATTTGGCCAGCCCTGGTTCTTCCTTTCTCACTATTGCTTCGTTGGCCAGCACGGTGACCTCTAGAGGGAAGGCACTCCTGTGTCTGCCCAGGTCAACTGCGGTGAGTGGGGACAGAAAACACTCTTTATAAAAGATGGCACGGGTTTTACAAGTCCATTCCATCTGGAGCTTGGCCGATAAAATCAAGGTCAACACTTCTAATTGTGGGCCGATTTCTCTGCCTGTGCTCAGAAATAGCCAGACTCACTGCTTTGGTAGTTAACACAGTTTATTATTGGCACACTTATCAGTAAAGCATACATAAAATACAGCTGTTATATAACACACGGAGCCACTGTGTCTTTACATGTGTAGAGGAACATATTAATATGCAAATGGAAAAATTAGTTCTCTTATAAAGTGTCACATAAATACACTGGTATTGCCCCAAAAGAAAAAAAAATCCCATGAAAGAACTAGGTAAGGGATTTACAAAATATTATACAAGAAAAATACGAGGAAAAGAAACAACGGTCAACTCAGGTACAATAGAAAAAAACACAAAAGAGTTTCAGATTTATTAAACTGCCCACAAAAGTAATGGATTACATGGCTTGAAAATATTTGGATCAACAGCAATTTCATCAACGCGTGAATTCTCAAGGGGCCAAGTGTCTTTCTTAACACAAAGATCTGCCTTGGTGTCTCTGATGACAAAAAGACATTTCTTGTTTCAGCGCTCAGGCTCAATCGAAATGACTCGGGCTGGAGATCCAATTGGCATTAGGTCACCCATAAATTACCCTGCTGGGCCCTCTTAGCTGTTACCCAATGAAAGAAAAAAATTGAAGGGCGGGGGAGAGAAAAAGAGGTACATTTAAATTACTTTCCAAAAAGCTGATTTTTTTTCTTTTCTTTTTCTACTGAAACAAGAAACTCTCAGATGCATGTCAAAAAGCAGAAAATATTTTACAGTATTAAAAAGTCGTCGGTCGTTGGGTTCGGCACATAATGAGATCCTGAGCACGGAGGGCTTAGTGACAGCATGGCCTTCGTCTGATGCGGGGGGCGGGGAAGGAAACGAACAGGCGGTGACCACCGTGCCAGGAGAAGCGCTAGCGTGAACTCGCGTTTTAACAAACCATCAGTGCCAGTATCTGTGTTACCTGTGAAGGCCTCCAGGGAAGGGTCATGGAAGTTTATTTAGAATGATCCTCTCAATTGAAAAAAAAAAAAATTAAAAAAAGTAAAAAACAAAACGAAACAAAAAAATAACGAAAGAAACTAAGATGATTGTTGTTTAGAAATCGGTATCTGCGTGGAAAAGTTTTTCTGTCTCCTTCCTCTCCTGTAAGGTAGGATGTGGATGCGACCCACGGACCTACGGACAGTGGACTGTGGTGCTGGTCAATCTCACTGGGAAGCCTGGGGCGGGGGGTTTTCTGATTTGGTCTCTTGAGTGGCAGGAGGTTTACTGTTCCACGGGCTGCTGTTCCCCAGGGCGGGTGAATTGTTGAAGTCTTCCTCGTCGTCCATGCCGTTGGCCGCATCATATTGCGTGTTTTCTAATCTAGTGATTAGCCTTTCGTCCTCGTCCCCAAACTCACCTCCCATCAGAGTTGGCTCTCCTACCACCATCACATCCTGTGAACAGCAGCTGACATTATTACGGGGGAAACCTTGGGAGAGAGAAGCTCAGCTTAAAACACTAGTGGGAGGAGCTGGGGGACCTAGGACAGACACACGCGTGTCCTGTACACCGGGGCCAAGTCTCAGTGTCGGGGGCCGAGATGCATATGCGATTTCTACAGGAAATAAACATCGCCTCCTGACGTGTAACAACCACGCGAGTTTATGTCCTGAGTGCGCAGCCTGACACCGGAGAACGAGCAATGCTAGCAATCTGCAGAAATAAAAAAATGGATTTTTCAAAATTAAAAAAATCCACGCTTTTGACTTGCCGACATTGGGGACTTTTGGGAGGGCTGTGGGACCTTCTGCTGGGTTGCTTTTCGAGACCTCCGAAAATCTGCCACTTGCACTTAGGGCCTCTGAACGGCTTTGGGAACTGGCGGCCAACTCGGGCGGGATGCCGTTCTGTGACATTCATGCGACCCCTTTCCAATGGCATCTTCTCTGTCCCAAGGATGCTACGCGTTTTAATTGAAGACAGAATCTCTCTTTTCTCTACTCAGCCAGGCCCTTTTTTATGCAGCCAATATCCTTGACATTCTGCTACTTAATTATGGTAATTAATTTAGGTAAAGTTTTTGATAAAAACAATGTTCACACTGATTTGACAATTTGCATAGCTAATTAAGTCATTAGCAAAAACCTGCTGATTGCCAACAAGCCCTGAATTTACCATCTGTTATTTCATGGTGCCTGTCACCTATCCCCACACAGGCAACCCTGCCACCAATCTGGGCAGTAAAGAGAACCCGTCTGTCCAGCTGGTGCCATAAAAGGAAGATGAAGAGCACTAATTGTAATTACACTGATGAAGCCGGTAGTCATCAGAAATGGAAGCGTGCAAGAAGAATCCATCTAATTACTCCTTTAAGTACAGATCGTCCTTCCATGAAAACAAGGAAGCCACCTAGGGTAGCTGGGAGCATCGTGGAGGCCACTGCTGGAGAGGCATGGGGACAGGGGAGAAAGAGGCGTACACAGGGCACAGCTCCAGGCTCTTTGTTCATAGGGTACCATATAAGGGTGACCTGGGCATGGGACAGGATGCCTGTCAGGTGAATACTGCTGGGCAGGCACTGAGCAAGGGACTACCTAAAAGTTCAGTGACCCCAGGAGAGCATTTTGGCAAGGCCGGGAAAAACGGGACTGGGCTGGATGCTTTTGGGGATGTGAGGACACGTTCCTTGAGAAAGAGGCTAATTAATTCGATGAAGCCCTTTGACAAGTGGGCAAAACTTCTCTTCCCTGGAGCAAGAGAAGGCTTTCCTGGAGCAGTATATGGCCAGGCTAGGAGAAGGGCCCGTGGGCGCTCCACATCCCTTCTAGAATTTTCAAGGTGCCAAATGAACAAATCCCTTATCGCCTGTTTTATTTAAGAATGGAAAAATCTCCTTTGATTGAATGGCTGATTCCCCTAGAATTATGGGGAGATAATAGGTTTTCAAACTACGTTTTCTGGCTAATCCCTGCCGTGATCTGATAAAAGTGATTTTAAAGAGTAATGTCCCGGATGAAGTAAATGCCTAACATAGGAACTGGATCCACCCAGCTGCATAGGCACTAGCAGGACAATAAGCTGTGTGCTTCCAGGAACATCTTTTTTATGCGACAAAGAGCCGGACATGACATTGACGTATAAGGAGGCTCACGAGAACTCTTCAGGTGAGAGGCAGAGACGGAGACTTGTGAGTGGCATGACTGCCGACAGGACTGAGATGGAGAGTGGCCTCCAGAGACCGGAACAGCATCCGGTGGTTAGCCGGGGCAGCTGTCACGTGACCCGCTGGGGGTATTCAGGAGCAACAGGTGCCACTTAGTTACAGGCAATTAGGAGACTGAGCTTATGATCAGAGACAAAAGTCGACGGAAAGAATAAGCCAAGACTGGGCAGAGGACGGCATGAGGGTTAATCTGATTTGATGACCTGTGTGCAGCACACTCTGACGGGGGCTTGGAAATGCGCATGCGTCAGGGGTTCACCAGGCAGGAGAAGAGCGTTAGAAGCAACCGTGTGGGCGAGCGTTAGTACCGTGAGTCTGCGGTCGCTGAGAGAGGCCGAGAGAGCGTGAGCAGACAAGGACCATTTGGAAAAAGAGTCGAAAAATAAGAAGCCAACTTAAGTGCGATCTTCGGGAAAAAAAAAGTTCCCAACACTTCCAGATGCCCTCATGGCATCAGAAAATAACAATCGTTTGAGAGAAAAAAAAAATACTATGAAAATTGTGATTTGAATCCCTTCAAATGGGGCTGATATAAACTTATAACATGGTTGGGGGATCTTTGTTCTAGGAAAAGGTGGCCAGGCGTAGATATTTTTAAGCATTCTAAATTTCAGAGAGATGACACATTTGCCTTGCTGATGATAAAATCTCTTAGCCAGATACGTAATCACACATGTATGTGTGCACACACGTGTGCCCTGTGTGAGTGATTAATGGATGGCAAGCTATGAAAAGAAATGTGTGCTAAGGATGTCATTTGCACATTAATCCTGAGGCCACTTAGGACATTATGCACACGCCTTGCCCTGGTTTTTCTAAGTCTCCAGACTGGGGTAGTGGTTCTCTGCTCAGGCGGTGGAGAGCGGTTATGCTCACACTAAGTGAACGGGGGCACAATGCACATCCTGGGCTGCCTCTGACTGGGGGATGTCGGCATCATTTTCCCTACCCCCACATCTTTCTCCCTCCCCCCCCCAACATTCAACGCTGGTCGCAAGAGTTCATTTCCTTCCCATCTCTGCTCCCTGTGTGTCCTGCAAGAGACAATCCTGGTCCATCTGAGGGTAGCCCATCTGCCCTCGGCTCCCCGCGAGGCGGACCTCTGCGCCTCGCCGGAGGCCTGGGGGTGCCACCAGCTCTCTTGCCCATGTCACACCTCCTCTCTAATCAACCCCCGTGCAAGGACCACCAACCTCTGAGGAGGACTGGAAGTGACTCCTTTCAGGGCCCTTCAATGCTTCTCCTTAAATTGGCCAGAAGGGGTCACTGCTGTTGAATGACACAGGTCTCCATCCCTCCCAGGGTTGAGGCTGCAGTTCGGGGTCGCTCCTAGCCCCTGCTCATGGAGTGAGAAGCAGAATCCAAGGATTAAACCCTAGTCCTCGCCAGAGACACACCCACTGCAGCCACAGCGGCCACGTGGACCGCCGTAGGGGGCGTGGCGGCATGCTGAACTTGCTGATGCCATTGGACGCCTTTAGATGGCATTTCTATTTAAACAGTAATTCAGGAGACATGGTTAAAAGATGTGGTCTCTACGAGCCCACGTGGATCATTTAACATCTACTCAGCCGAAGTACACACGGAAGTTTGCACGTTTCCCTGACCTGCTTCTCTTGACCCTCTGTAAGTTTTACTTAATTAAAACATCTTCACTTGCGCAGTGTGGGGATAGCGCTGAAATTCTACTCTCACTTTCTCATGGCGCCTTGTTCTCACAAAGTCCAAAGGGTCTCGACTCATTAAAAACCCTCTCGACACAGATTCCGTAGTTAGATTGGAGGACAGGAGCGTAATGGAGCAGAGCGAACGATGTGCTCTTTCAGATAAAACTGAAATAATTCCGACTAGGCCAGGCAGGTCAAAATACATGACGTGTAGGTTGCTATGCCACACCCCTGGCAGACATCACTAATGGATGGCCCACCAAACCCAGTCTAGCCCTCTGAATCCTGCTCAACACTGCACCCTGTGAGCTGACACCAGGACACCGAGCTGGCAGGACAGAAGAAGTCTCTCTGCCACTCCTGGATTAGACACTGAGCTCTTCACTGACGGGACCTGTTTTGTTCTGTTTGTTTGTTTGTTTGTTTGTTTTAATCTTAATAATTCCCGTGCCTGGTATTCTGTGCAGCAAATAGTAGGAGCTCAGCATCTACCATTGATTGAACTCATGTGAATCCTTGCAGCCACTGTGCCTTTAAATACCTTTGTCACAGTTCCAGAATTGTCTGGAATGAACTTCTCTCATTTGTCACAGGCACCTAACAAACGTAGTTGCTAAAACTCCAGGATTAGATGGATAAACGGGCTCCTTGTGTGCACTTTTGGGGTTGACTTATTTATACCAGACCATTTTCTCTATGCATGTCTCAATTTAGCTAGGAGTGGCTGTCATTTATTGGTACCTTCATGAAAATACTCTGGTTTTCTCTTGGGATATTTTTTTCCCCTGACTCTTTAGGAGGGCTAGCCCAGTTCAAAGACCAGAGGTGACTTGGACATCACTTAATATCTAGTGATCCCCACAGGCCGGCCACTCTCTCCATGGCCCTGTCCTGCTAATGAATGAAAACCTTGCCCTCTGTCTGTGGAGAACAGGACAGTCCCAGTGGCTCCAGTAATTCCCAGTTACCGATGGGTTGGTTTGAGCCAAAGGGAACTGACCCAGGGAAGGTGAGGAAGCATGGGTGAGGGACAGCTCAGAAAGACACGTCTGGGAGAGGAGACTCCCCATGAAAGAAAGACCCACTCCCACGCGGAGAGAGACGGAGCAGGGTCAGAACACGAAGAGCGAGGACAACAGACCAAGAGGAGAGGTGGGGGAAACAGGAGAAAGAGGGAGAAGGTGAACTTGCATTGGTTGTGGGGAGGAACAAGAAACGGGGCGCGTTTCCCGAGACATGGTATCTGGAGGGGTATCCATGAATCGCCGAGAAAGTGTCGGGATTGAGACGACAGTCACAGGCCTGCTGGAGGGGTGGCGTGGTAAAGGCAGCAGAGAAGAACGACCCTCATGCCATCGTGAGGGCAGGGGGAGAGAAGGGACAACGGATGCTTAAAGGAACATGACCGTTTTAAAGTGATCCGTGGTCTCATATCGAGCTAAGGGATCAGGCAGGAAGGAAGCAGAAGGGACAGCACCGGGGAAGAAATAACAGGTGATGAAGAAAGTTGCTGCAGTTTGCACTCTTTGGGGACACCCCTCAGCTGTCAGCTTGGGCGTTCAAAGAAGCCCCCTTCCACGCATCTCATTTTTTTTTTGGTCATGACCCAGAAATAAAAGAAAAGGGGTCCAGAGGCCAGGAGAGTGGAGACCAAACCAGGGGCTGGCCACCCCTCTAGAGCTAGAGAAACAGGTCAAGTGAAACCCACTAAGCTGCCCTCATAGTGGCTGCGAGTTAATTGCCAGCGTCCTGGATAAGAGGGGGCGCCCACAGGGGGGAAGGCCCAGTCACATTACACCGAGGAGCCCCAGCGCCAGGAGCTGGTTTCCAGGGGAGCACGGGGTCTCCGGCGACAGTGCCGAGAGCCCTTTCTATGCCACCAGGCACGCTGCTAAGTGATATTTTAATTAAACCCTAAGTGACATATCTCCTGTCTGTGACTCTTGATGGCTTTTTTTAAAAATTCAGGTCCCGTTGCAACACAGACTCTTAATATTCCTTTCTCATTCCCAGTTGGCAGGGGAAGGTTTCCGTGGCAGAGTCCCTCCCTCCCAGCCCTACCCGGGCCCTGCCTCCCCCTCCCCAACCCCCACCCCTGCCTGCCCAGAATGGATTTGCAGCTAAAGGAGACTTTAATGGGAACCCCGCCCCCCGCCCCGCCCCCCATGAAAAGTCAGGCAAAGGCGGGGTTTCAGGCCTAAAAGGAAAGTGAGACTTACAGGTACCTGACTGGACAGACTCAGGTTTGCAGCCGGGGTCTTCTTCTTGCTTCCGGTGCTGTTCGCGTTGGTGCCCGCGCTGCTGTTGGAGGTGCTGCTCGTGGAGTTTTTCCTTTTTCTCCTCTTCGTTGTCGGTTGCCTTGTGGGTTCTGCTGCAATGAGACAAATGGATGGAGGATGGGGTCCGGGGCGACCAGCGGATACCCACCCTCCTCCAACGAAGCTGTTTTGACAGATAAAAAAGAGTAGAATACATTTCCTTCCTGCCCGCCCCCCCCCCACCATTTCTTTTAACTTTACAAAAAATAAAGGGAGAAAACTATGGGTTTACTTTCAGCAACCGGATGTGTGCAGCTCTTATCCTTTGTATGTAGATAAAATGATTTGTATTTAATTGTTCTTTCTAATTCCATGCGTATGTCTATAATCTATTAATATACTTTAGGGGTGAGTTACAAAAACCACTCATAGTTGACGTTAAAAGGTTGTTAGCATTACAAAATCCGGGGGAAATTTTTTCTCTAGTTTACCTTTTCTTTATGACAGGAGGAGGACTCTGGGATCCCTAGGGGGCCTCCACGGTGTAAGAGAAAGTATGAACTTAATTAAATTGGTGAGCCAGTAGGTAAGAGCGGCATCTACTGGCTAAGTGTCATATTGCAGCTCAGCTCTATTATAACTTGAAATGCTCAAGTAGAAGGAAGAGGAAGGGCCAGTTCTGTCCCCCAGAAATATGGAACACAGGGAATTTCACGCTTATATGGTTCCTAAGTTACACGATTTGGAACCCGATTTTTAAAAAATACTACTAACTTCAAAATTCATGAGTAAAACATGATTTAGTCTGCTACAGCCAGCATATGAATGAAGGAAAATTAGATCTTTTCAAGAAAAAGCCTGTTTAGAAATAGAGACAAATATTTTGCATCTGAAGGATTACTAGCATTTTAATGGAAATATAGGGACAACGTGGTAATACGTGTTAAGAGGAATATTAGTTATCTATGATGCATCAAGCAGTTCTCAAGCTTTTCATATCTTAATGTTTTCTATTTTAATGTTTGCTGTGGTAACTACTATATAGTCATAGAAACTCTTAAGTAACATTGTAATCTTTGTTCTATAAACGAGAAATCTTTAGAAGCCTTTGCCAGGCAGTTATTAAGTACATTGGAAATGGCAGATAAAAGCATCCTTTTTGTTAACCCTGTTCTAGACCCAACTCTGATGGAGTGAAAAGGTAAGCCAGGGCCACAGCGGATTAGGTGAGAGGGCCTTGTAGTGTTTGCTTTAAACACCTCTTCTGCTTCTGATGTAAATAAAATGCCTCTTTTAAGGCTCGTTTCAAAGATCACTTAGTTTAAGTTACCTCTTGACTTCTGATGAAGAAGAAGAGGATTATGTTTTTCTTTCACCCATATTTTATCTAGTATGGTCAACAATTTTCATCAAAGGTCCCAGCATCTCTACCCATAGAAAGTTATGGCTGCTTATTCTGAAGAGTATGGAAACAAGGGAATAGGATTGTTCCAGCTCAGGGGGCTGGAGAAGACTCGAGAAGTACATTCTAAAGTCAAGAAAATACCCAGATCTCCCCTAATGAGCATCTCCTTCCTTTGACTTCGAGAACTGAAATCTGATCCTTTTTTTGTTGTTGTTATCTCTACTTTCTTCATGAAATCTCGGGAAAATATGCCTAACCTGTCTACTCTGCATTACTTCCATTGATAGTAGGTTGCTATGGTAAGCGTCGTGAATGTCGGAGACAGAAATTCTGTGGGACACAGGTTTCCTCCATTGGTTAGTTAGGAGACTGACTGGCAAACGTAAACCCCAGATCCCATTATATACAATGAGAATAATCATAAGTAGCTCGTAGGTTATCGCGAGAATTCGGTAATAGCACGGAAAGTCTGTGAGGGCTGGGACTGTGACCTGCATTCAGGGTTGTGTGCCCGGTGGCTGGAGCAGTACCTGACACCTAGTACGGGCTCAGTGAATAACTGTTGGATGAATGACTGAATTAATGAATAATATGTGAATCATACATGCATATGTTAGAAAATATAGATGCTCAAAGCATTAAGTGGGTGGAATATTTTTTCCCTAAAGTCTTATTGCTATAGAAGGAGAAAATGAAGCCAACTTAAGCAAAGGAAATATATTTAAAAAATAATTTTCTAAATGTCGAAAATTCCCCTAACATGGTGATGCAATTCTATGTAAAATAATGCTCATGTTCTCAGCTTTCTAAATATGCACTTGGTTAAATCGCTATATTCATTTTATATAAAACCCCTGGCCAATTTACCAGTGGAAGGTGACCATTACATTTGGTGCTTCGGAAAGTTATGTGCCTCATGTTAATAATTACTCTTTATAAAAATAATTTTTAGCGAATAGATACATTTTGCTTTTATGATCAGTGAGGCTCAACACACGCCTGGGAGTGAAAATGTAATAGATAGAAAGACGGTGAATGACGACTCGGAGCAGTCAATTTAGAACCCCAGCAGGAGACTGTAGTGTCTGCACTGCATTTCGGGGAAGCGAGGGAGTGGACTCTCATGTATTCTCTTCATGATCAGAGTATCCCTTGGTATTACACATCTAAAAATATAGAAAAAATTATCTTCTTTCCTCCCTTCCTTCCTTCCCTCCTTCCTCCCTCCCTCCCTCCCTTCCTCC